>MU228246.1:1480437-1512341 GCA_018584345.1 Thuja plicata
TCTTATTATTGCATTATATGTTGATGATATGTTGTTGATTGGGAAGGGTATGGGTATGATTTCTGATTTGAAGTCTCAGTTGTCAGCATAGTTTGAGATGAAAGATCTAGGGGAAGCCAGGTATATTTTGGGTATGGAAATCAACAAAGATAGATCTAATATAAAACTTTGGTTGATTTAGAGTAAGTATGTGAAGTTTGTGTTGGACAGGTTTAGCATGGCAGATTGCAGATCATTGTGTGTTCCTATATCTATGGGAACAAAGTTATCTGAGGATGATTGTCCAAAATCTCCTAGTGAGGTGGAGGACATGAGAAAAGTACCTTATGCGAGTGCAGTTGGCAGCCTTATGTATGCTATGGTCTGTACTAGACCAGACATTGCCTAAGTAATGGCAGTCCTGAGTTGGTTTATGGCTAAACCTGGATGGGTACATTGGGATGTAGTTAAGAGAGTGTTCAAATATTTGAAGGGTACATTGAAGTATTCCATATGCTATCATGGAAACTCTTTTGGAGCTCTACATTTAGTTTGTATTCATGGGTTTGTGGATTCAGATTGGGCAGGTGACATTGACAGAAGGAGATCCACCAGTGCCTATGTGTTCACTATGTTTGGTGGTGCCATCAGTTGGATGAGTAAGCGACAACCTATGGTCACTTTGTCCATGACATAAGTAGAGTACATGATAGATACTCATGCTTGTAAGGAAGCCATTTGGATTAGGAGACTATGTTTAGATGTTGGTGTTGATGCAGGACAAATTACAATTTGTTGCGATAGTCAGAGTGCTATTTTCCTTGCAAAGATTCCAACTTTCCATGCCAGAACAAAGCAAATTGATGTGCGGTTTCACTTTGTGAGAGATATGGTAGAGGATGGAAAGGTAAGTTTGGACAAGGTAGATATAGTAAAGAATGTTGCAGATGCATTGATGAAACCTGTGGGCACAAAGAAGTTCAGATGGTGTTTAGAGTCTATGGGCCTCTCGGCCTATAGAAGTTAAATCCTGTTATTTCCTTTGGCTCTTACAAGGTGTTCAACAAGTGGGAGAATGTTAGGAATAAGGTGTCTCAACCTTGTATATTTCCTTAGATTTGATATTATTTGTTTTATAATTAATTATTTGTAAATAATGTGTTTAAGTTTGATATCCGTTCTGTCATTTAGTTGAGTGGACATGTGTTTTCACTCCACTTGGAAGATGACAAGGATGATCAAACTTGGTCTAGGTGGATCTAAGAATCCCTTTTCTATGGTAGAGGTTTTTTGCCAAATATCGGCACTTTGGACAATGTGTAAGGTAATCATGACTGAAACGGTTATGAAAGATTCCTATGATGGTCATTAATATTTGTAAGAGCTAATTGTGAAAGATTCAATGATGGGTGAAGACATGCAAGACATGTGACAACTGATCATGTTGAGTACTATACACTCTTCTGCAAGCGTGGGGTTCGGGTTGCTATTTTCTCAGAGAATGGTAAAACCCTAATATGACTGCCTTTTGGAAGTTGCCCTAAAAAGGGAAGCACATGATATAAGAGTTTTTTAGGGTTGCAAATCAGAAGTGAAGTTAGTGTATTGTTGGTATGCTATTATGCTATCGAATTTGTCTTCAAGTGTCATTTATCTCCTGAAAGAACTTGCATTGCAAGTGTATTGTAAACTATAATAGTTTTGATTAATACATTTTGCAGGTTTTGGAGTGCTGGGGTTTTTTACCGAAAGGTTTTCCCCAGGGTAAATCATTGTGTCATTCTCATTTTTCTATGTATACATGTTATTGCAGAAACATCTAAGTTAATTGTATTAACATTCTATAATTGATAAGGGTTAAATCTGAATTTGCATGATCCTCTTTTGAGGAGTTTAGTGTAGGGAACTATTTTCCACACACTTAGTTTCCTTTCAAAGGGAACATCTTCTAATGCTGGCCTATACCAACCACTTCCTATCCCAACTAGACCATGGGAATGCTTGAGCATGAACTTTGTAGTTGGATTGCCTAAGTTAAGATAGGGAATGGATAGTGTCCATGTGACAATGGACAAATTTAATAATATGGCTTACTTTGTACTCTTCAAGACAACCAATGATGCTAGTCAAATAGCTTCTCTTTTCTTTAAAGAGGTAGTCATAATACATGGATTTCCCTTGAGCATTGTATCAGACAGAGACACCAAGTTTATGAGTCATTTTTGGAAGACTCTATGGAAGAAGTTGGGCACCAACTTATCTTTTGGATCTGCATACCATCTTCAAACTCATGGTCAAACATAGGTAGTTAATAGGAGTCTTGGTAATCTCCTAAGATGCTTAAAAAAGGAGTATGGTCAAAGATGGGACCAACTCATAGGCCAAGCTGAATATGCCTACAATGATACTGTGAACAAGACTACTGGTAAGAGTCCCTTTGAAAGTGTCTATGGCCTACACCCTAGAGGAATTTATAAGATCATATAACTAAAGGATGGAGTTAAAGGGAGTGGATATGCTGAGGAATTCACCTATGCTATGCAATAGGTCCATGATACAGTTAGGAAGACACTGATTGACAATATTGAGAAAATCAAAAGTAAGGTGGATGAAGGAAAAAGGGATGTCCAATTTAAGGTTGGGGATCTAGTAATGGTACACCTCAATAAGGCTAGACTATAGAAAGGAATCCCACATAATTTGCAAATGCGAAGAATTGTCCCCTGCACTATACTGGCCAAATATGGAGCAAATGCTTACAAGGTGGAGTTACTAGAGAATAGTGGCTTGTCACATGTTTTTAACATTCCAAACTTGGTCTTATACAAAGGGCCAATACCTGATCCAAATCACATCTTGACTAAAGTCATCCAAGAGGTAGAAGAACTCCATTTTCCATCTACACCAGTCAAGAAGGCAGACTACATACTAGAATCTAGAATTTACAAAAATACTAGAAAGAAGGATTACAAAGAACACTTAGTGAAGTGGAAAGGAAAACTAGATGCAGATGTACAATGGATAAAGGAGTCAGAGTTCAAAAATATGGTCATTGATCCTGACTTACTCAATCCAAGGATGGATTGAAATCTTTCACTTAGGGAGGATGGTGCAAGAGCACCTAGGTTATCCTCTAAGCCCTAGAATGTTTTGTCTTGTAACTAACCTTATCCAAGTCAGTCTATGTGTTTAATTTTGACCTTAGTAGGTCTTGCAAGGTGTTCTACTAGGTGGATTGATAATTAGTGTCAAATTCAACCTAGTCTAGTTAGTTTACTTTATGCATAGTTTTGGCTTCAGTAGGGAACATGAGTCTTAATGGGTCCTAGAGTTAAATAGGATTGGGAAAGTTCCTAAAAATATCTTAATGATGTATATTACTTGTACCTAACATATTAGAGGTCATAAAATTTAGTTTCAAGCATTTATGTAAAAGATGGTACAATGTTGTCATGACAACATTTTGCATTGTTGCAATGTTGCATGCAACATAGACAACATTTGGATTCGTCTCAATATGGAGGGAAAAAATCAATGCTAGTGGCCTAAAATGGTGGAGGAATTATTTTAAGATTCTAGAGGACTCATTTCCCAAAGAAGAAAAAATGTAATCAACTTTTTGGTATAGTAAGAAGCTCTGCAATTCTGGGTTTTAAGAAATTTTCAAGCATTTTGAGTTACAGAGTGATTAGATGGATTGAAATGATCAATGTAGTGTTGGATCTATGTTGATTAGGTAGTTTCAAGACTTTATCATTCATTGTGAAAGTATTTTAGAGTTAGTTTAGTAGCATTTGTAAGTTGAATAAGATTTAGGGAGTTTGCTGGTCCAGTTTAGAGTAGTTTGTGTTTTCATGGCTCCACCATGAAATATAACTGTGGGAATCTCCTAAGGGTGGATGAATGTTTTAGGGTAGCCCATGTACACTATAAATATGAAAGGAGAGGTACTAAAGAGTCAAGCTTCTATTTTAAGGTTATTCCCTAGGCGAACAATGTCTGTCCAGTTAGGGGTGTAATAGAGTAAGAATCAAGTGCCATTGCAAAAGAGTGTGTGAGGGAAAGAAACCAAGTGTGGTTACAAAAGCCTTAAGGTCTAATTGAACCCTGCCTACAATCTTAGATCCTATCCAATCCATCTTGAGACATTTCTAGCAAGAAATCAATGTGTTACAGTCAATGCTTTGAAATAGGGCTAAAAGACCTACATTTCAGGACAATAGTGTATAGATGGGTTGAGAAGATAAAACCTTGAAAATATTGAATTTCTTGGAAAATGGTATTCAATTCCTAAGTTATTTTTTAGGGTTGTGTTGAAGTATTTGAAAAGGATCTAGAAAAACCCTCTGGATAGGGCTAATAGGGCTACTAGGCCTAATAGGTTCAAAATCATTGTGAAGGTGGAACTCGACCACTTTGGGATAGAAGAACCAATCAAATGGGATTAAAAAGATGTCATATGGATGTCTTGAAGGTAAAAATTTCCTTTGTAGTACTTTTAAGGAATTTTGGGAAGATTTGAGCTTGGAATCATCCAAGGAAGCATAGAGACAAGGAGTACTTCTAGTGGTGGAAATCTTTCAAGGTTCAACACAGAGAAAATAACTCTTAGTGGGGAGTTAGGATAGTCTTAGGGTGTGAATAATCAATAATTTGGTGGATTATAGAAGTGGATTAGGATCCTAAGTAGACTAGGGAAAGTTAAGACCTTAGTTGAGTAAGTGCTAGCCAATCTTGGAACACTTCCATCAAAATTTCTATGTAAATTTTACTCTCAATTGTCAAATCTGCTTTTTGCATTGGACTATAAATATATGCTTTATAATCTATTTTATGGTCTAATTGAAAATGGAATAGATATGTTATGTTTATGGTGAACACAATCTGTATATTCTGAAAGTAAATAATTCATAAAGAAATGAATATTATATTCATTGCATATTGATGAATGATTACTAGGAAGTCTTACATACTTTTGGGTCAAAAATATATCTAAATATTAGTTTAGTTATCATTCATTGAAATATCTTATCAGGGAGTTGTATCTTTCAAATTCAGATGGAAATTATTCATAATTTACCCAGCTATTGAAAATAGTTTTTTGCTTAAATTAAAGGGCTAGAGTCAAAATCATAATATTTATCAAAGGAAAAATCTGTTAGCCAACATATTTTTGTGACTCTACTGGGGACCGAATTGGACTAATTTATTTAAGACTGGTTTCCTATAGATGGGGAAAAATGGTATTTCCCTATGAGACTATCTTCCCTATTTTGCAACCTAATTTGGGATTTTAGGAAAAACATGAAGACATTATAAGTCAGTTAACCACTTTAGCTTGGCCTATAAGGAGAAGCCCAAAATATTATAGAAGGGAAAACCAAGTGCTAGAACTAGAAGAAGATTCAACTACTAACTAAAGATTTGTGTTGTTAAGGAAAATAAAAATGAAAGAACTAAATGCAATTCAAAATCAATTGGAAAATCAAGTCCTTGAGGCTCCATGAAATGAATGAAAACCAATAACTAATTCTTTATAGGTTCAATATACTGGAGTCTTGAAGGTTCATTAGATCTTTATGAAAAGAGGGAGTGTTTCATCCTTTTTTCAAGGCTTTGCAAAATTTAAGTTTTTCACCCAATCTTTCTCATACTAGAAGATCCACAAGTAGACCTCCCTCTCCTCCAGATGCCTCTACATCCCCTATCTTCCAAGCCTTAACCTTACACCACACTGTCTTTCCTATTACCATAAATTTAATACCTGTAATGGCCTAGTCTTGGGGAGAAGCTATAGGATCATTGAACCTAGGAGATAATCTGAATGCATTGCCCAAAGGAGCTAGAGAAAATTTACCAAAATTAAAAGGAGATGGGAAGATATCCATAGATGATCATTTGAATGCATCCAATGTAGCATGTGGGGTACTTGGTGTTCAACATCAAGATGTGGCTGTGAGAATTTTTGTACAAAATCTAATTGATGTTTCTACAGAGTGGTTTTTTCATTTTCCTAATGCATCAATTTTAAATTGGGATGACATGAGAACTGCATTTGAGAATAGATTTAAAAGTTTCAAAGATGAACACACTCTCTTAGCTCAGTTGACTCGGTTAAAAAATGAAATACATGAGCCTATGAGGGATTTTGTAGAAAAGTACAAGAAAATTATTCATAAACTTCCTAATACAGAGAGACCTACCCTTGAAAATCATAAGTGCTTCTAACTCAATTCTATGCTACCTCATATTGGTTTCCATCTAAGAAGAAATAGGGTAGCTGATTTGGAAATGACACAGACTTAGGAAGTTGAACCAGAAGATGACCTCCTCATGGTAGGTAAATATAAGAAATCAGTCCAAGCTCCTAAGGCACAAGCCTCAACTTATTTTGATCCAGTAGTCCAAAGACTAGTCAAGAACTGAATACAGTAATAACTGATTCACCAAACAACTTAATAACTTAAACAACCATATATCTCAAATATGTAAATCAGTCATTCAAACTCATCAATATCAGATTAAACTCAGTTGACACTAGATTTAACTCAGTTGACACTAGATTTAACTCAGTTGACACTAGAATTAACTTAGTTGACACCAGATTTAATGAGGAAACCCAATTTGGGAAAAACCTCTGTGGGAATTGTGACCCACAATAAAAATTTACCCTTCTGAAGTACGCTTGGTTAAGAAATTATCCTGTTAAAGATTATGAACACATTTGCTAAATGTGACCCTGTTAGGGGATTTACCTCAGATCTGTTAAGATCTTCACCTTGTTAGGTGTGACCTTGTTAGAGTTCTTTAAACACTCTTTTGGAATGTAACCTACTTCTAGGATTTATAAATAGGATGATTAAATCCACCCGCTTAAGAGATTTCTCTATTACAAATACTAATAAGAAACAATAAAAAATTGATTTGTAAATATAGCAACTACCTTTGCTTGTGTTAGATCCTTTATGCTCAATTGAATACTAGCATCACATACTCCATTTATCTCTTTCTTATACTGTAGATTCTTCTATTTTTGTTTCTTTGTTCTGCTTGGTAAATGTTGTTCTTCAGCTTCTTCTTCTTCTCTGTTCAACTCACTAGCATCTCTTCTTTCTCTATTTTTTCTCATTCTTTATATAAACATACTTTTGCCTCTTAATCTCTTTAATTATATTTTCCATCATTTGTGCTATGTCATTTGATCATATTCTTCATAAATCTCAACTCGGTAAACCACTTCACTTTTACCTCAGAAATTGAACTTTTCTTAAAACTTACATAATCAGGTTTAACTGCTTGATCTTTGGCTTAGATCTTCTCATTGAATTTTCATGTCCGTAGATCTTCTAAAAAAACTTCATTTAATTCTTATCCTCATCCAGCTCATCATCACATCAAATTTTTCTTCCTCAGTCTTCGCATACGATTTTTCTTCTTAATTCTTTAAACATTCACCTTCATTGAAGCTATCTCTAGTCATGTATATGTAATCACCTAAAAATAGTCTGATAAACTCAGAAGCCCTAATCTCCAATTAAGTCCTCCAAGTTCTAACCAAGACTACCAATATCAAGCTAATCCAATTGTATAATCAAACTAGATCAGTTTAAGTATATAATTCATCAAAAATCAATAATCCAAGATCATTCATCAAGAGGCATCCATCAAAAGCAATTAATTCTTCAATTAAACTTGAATGAATTAAATCAAATCAAAAAATTCAATACATGGCTAAAATAAATCAATTAAAAGGAATTAATTAAATCAAATAATTAATATTCCTTCAACATGCCTCAAGGATAAAGCCTATAACCAATAGGAGGTAATCACTTGGATCAAGCAAGCTTCCATCTCAACCATCCCTCATGGATGCATCTCAAGCAATGAATTCAAAATTCAAATTTGCATTTTCCCTCCAAGAATTCTCTATAAAAAGAAGCCATTCTAAGCTCATTAGAGAGAGGAGAAGAAGAATTTAAGCATAGATATAATGCCAATTTAATTTTTATCTCATCTAGTACATCATTTTTAGCATGCTAATCTAGTTCATTTGTATAATTTGATCAAAATTGTGCATAATTGAACATGTTCTTGAGAATTTTAGGCATTTTTACAATGAATCTTCCATTTCTATGATCTAACATGCTTAATCTGAGAGCAATTTATAATTTAGAGTAGAATCTTCATGACTAGGAAGCAATAATTCGGTTTCTTAAGGTTTTCTATTGTTTTCATTGATTTGATCTTACTAACCTTGGATATAATGAGTTATTGAGTGTTTGTGTGAAGTATAATTGTAGATACATAATAACACATCACATTTTGGTGCCCACCGTGGGGAAAATTGCTCAATTTTTATGAAATTTTGCTCTCTATTCTTAACATTTTGACAATTTGCAGGCAATTTATCATTTTGGGTCAAAGAGATATCATTTTCAGGAGTGATCTATCATCTGTGGGAAATATTTTATCATCTCCAGTGATTTTAATATCGTCTGTTGATTCAATGACATCATTTCTAGAAGGTAAAAATTTGGCTTTAATGTGCCTTTGGTAACTCCTTTATCATTTCTAGAATGCTTTATCGTCTTGAGTAAAAGGATTATCGTTTGGGGTAAAAGTTATCATTTTGGGTTAAAGAGTTATCATTTCTGGGTTTTATCATTTTGGGTCTCTGTAGTATCGTCTAGATTCTAGAGAGCAAAAATACAGAGTTCTTTCATTGATAAATTTGATTGCTAACATGCTAACTTGGTTGTTTTCATGATTTTGATCATATTTTTAGCAGCCTAACATGTTTTGCAGGTCGTTTGTCAAAGATTTCCATGGAGAGAAACTACTAACAAGTTTGTTGTAGGTTGCCAATTGTGAAAATTCAAACACTTTGACACTTAACACAATTTTTGTGCATTTCCTAATTTGGATAGAGGATTATGCTCTTTTCCCTTTGGGAAAATTAGAAACTCAAACCCCAAATTATGTCTTATACCAAAATTGAAGGAAATGAACAATTTTCTTTCATATGCAATGTGTTTTGTCAATTAAATTAGGCATCTTAACATCAAATTTAGGATTAATTTTTGGTTTCATTAGAGGATTATGCTCTTTTCCCTTTGGGAAAATCAGAAACTCAAACGTGAAATAGAAGATTAATGTTTGATTTGAGGAAATGAACTTTGTTTGAAGTGTTTGATAGGAGAAAACATTATCGAGTAGGAGAGTATGCTCTTTTCCCTTTGGGAAAATTAGAAATATAGACCTCTTTTCAATGCCAATCCTCTTTACTTGCTTTATCCTTTAGTTGGGCCTGCCGGTGAGGAAAAAAACTCCTGGGATGACCCACGTGAGAAAAAGGTGTGAGTCACACCACTCTAACTTATGTTAATTAAATTTACTCTTTCGGGTTAAAGCCTAGGGACTCGGATGTCATTTGAGCTTATACTCGGCTCATGTCTAACTTAAGGGTGGCCTAACGGTCTCAATAATGTTTACATGACCCCTTTTGTTAAGACGCTCTATGGGGCTATATGACTGAATCACGCTTGCACAAATATAGAGGATACAACCAAACTAAGAACCTTACTAGACAATTTAAGATTAGAAGCTACACAAATCAACCCAAAAGGTGATAATCCTTGTGCAAGGCAAAAAGAAATTGCCCTAAGATACTCATCATATTGTGCCCCCATTTGCGTTTGGAGTCGGATAATATGGTATCATGACTGGAGCCATTGCGTGCTTGGTGATAGCCATATTCTGATTAGCATTTGGGTGTGTACCTAAGTTTACGAGCAAGCGATTTTCATGCTATGCCAATTTTGTAGGGATAGTGTGTGTTTGTACCCTTATAATCACAAAATTTTCAAAAACAAGTAATCCTTATCAAAACTATGACAAAAGCAACTTTCTTTGTGTGTGTGTGTCACTAAAATTTGCATATCTCAAAATACCTTGCAAGCATTCCAAAAATGGGTGACTCTATTCAAAACGGTGGTTGGTTCCTTTGAACAAACGTTCTCAAGAAATTACTCCAAAATTTTCTCAAAAATATTGGTCCTAAAGCATTGTCCTTAAGTTCTTATTGTTTTGTTTGTCAAAAATGAAGGTCATTTTGTGCTATTCATCTCAAAACTCACTTCAAAAAGTGCAAATTCTAAAGACATCTATTTCTAGTCCTAAATTCTAACTCTAACTTAAGGGTGGCCTAACGGTCTCAATCACATTTACGTGACCCCTTTTGTCAAGACGCTCTATGGGGATATATGCCTAAATCATGCTTGCACAGATATAGATGATACAACCAAACTAAGAACCTTACTAGACACTTTAAGATTAGAAGCTACCCAGATCACCCCGAAAGGTGATAATCCTTATGCAAGGAAAAAAGTAATTGCCCTAAGATACTCGTCATATCGTGCCCCCATTTGCGTTTGGAGTCAAATAATATGGTATCATGACTGGAGCCAATGCGTGCTTAGTGATAGCCATATACTGATTAGCATTTGGGTGTGTACCTACGTTTACGAGCAAGCGATTTTCATGCTATGCCAATTTTGTAGGGCTAGTGTGTGTTTGTACCCTTATAATCACAAAATTTTCAAAAACAAGTAATCCTTATCAAAAATATGACAAAAACAACTTGCTTTGTGTGTGTGTGTCACTAAAATTTGCATATCTCAAAACACCTTGCAACCATTCCAAAAATGGGTGACCCTATTCAAAACGGTGGTTGGTTCCTTTGCACAAAAGTTCTCAAGAAATTACTCCAAAATTTGCTCAAAAACATTGGTCCTAAAGCATTGTCCCTAAGTTCTTATTGTCTTGTTTGTCAAAAATGAAGGTCATTTTGTGATATTAATCTCAAAACTCACTTCAAAAAGTGCAAATTCTAAAGACATCTATTTCTCGTCCTAAAACATCAAAAGTGCTCAAATCAAACCTTGGTTCCTAGAAAATCAAACTATTTACTATTGGTTTCAATCAACTAAAACTACTTTCACATTGGTCATATCAACCCTTCTTGTGTTTAGAGATCACTATCAAGGTCAATCTAACCTTCATCATGATCTCAAACATTATCAAAATTACATCAACAACTTTTCATCAACTTTGACCAATTGTAAAGCTAGTCTATCAAACATTGAAACTATAAGTGATAGGTTTCTATTATTTGCTAATCAAGTATCATTTAGTCCTACATGGTGTGGACAAGAAGTGGACATATTCAACACATAGACACTTCAAACTATTCTCAGATACACGTTATACTCAAAACACAACAAGAACAAGAGTACGATCCTTTTTCGGCTCGTAGAACTAGTGATTCCGAAACAAATACCAACAACAACAATAGTGACACTAACGACACCAACAATACCAACAACAACAACAACAACAACATGATGGCTGGAATTGAAAATGAATGGGCTACTCAAACCAATAATGATGAGGAAATAACTGAGGAGTATGTCCAAAAAGTCCAACAAGATGCAAGATTCCAAAAGATCATGGAAAAAATCCTAATGGCGGATAAAGAAAAATACTTCATGCATCTAGCTTCAATAGGGATAAAACTTCCTCAAGATTTTGATGTGGAACAACTCAAAACATAAGAAGAGTAAAATCCTATGACTATCCTTGTGAAACAAGTGGAAGCTTTACAAACTCAACTTCTTGACATAAAGAAAGAAAAAGAAACCATACCAAAGAAATAATCTATGAGTGCATTTTTCCCTATGCCATTTGATCAAAGCTTACACATGCCAGCATTTCCACCAAATGTGGACATACCCAAATATGAAAAATATACAGGATGCACATACCCTCAAGATCATGTACAATATTTCTATACCCTAAGCATGGATTTTATTCATGAACAAACATATCTTATGAGATTATTCCCTTGTAGTTTGAGTGGAAAAGAAACATAATGGTTTTCTAAATTACCACATGGGATAAAAACCTTTGAAGAACTTGTGGAATAGTTCATGCAACACTATTCATACAACATTCAACATCCTATTACTATGATTTACTTGTGCAACGCCAAACAATGAGTTGGTTAACCTTTTATATCTTTTCTACAAAGGTGGAGAAGACTTTTTGCACGATATCCTCAATTAATTCCAGAAACAGAAAATATGGATATTTTTGTGAACAACTTGGTCACAAAATTAAATCATTATATCCAACTACAATGCATTCCAACATTTGACGAAATGATTGAGATGGGAATCAAAATCGAAGATACCTTGATAAGGAAAGGTGAACTTAAAATCTACAAAGAAACTAAAGGGTCTTTCAGTCCAAACTACAATGGCAACCACGATAAATCAAAGTTTTGGAACAAGAATCAGAATGTTGTCAATGATGGAGTAGTAGATGCTCATAACGTAAAATTGCAACAACTAGCATTCAATTTATCTACTACTACTCCTCCTAAGAACCCCACTGTGGCATCTAATGTGCGGGTTAACCAAAACAATAATCAACAAAAACCACCTTTTACATATACTCCTAAACGGATATTTACACCTCTTGGGGAGTCTTTGGAATCAACATTACGAAAGATTGTCTCTCACAAGGTGGTCACATTACTAGAATCAAGACCATATGAACCAACAGTTAAGCCTAAATGGTGGAATGATGCACACTATTGCGAGTACCATAGAAAAAAAAGGCATAGAACAAATGCGTGCATGAAACTAACACATTTTTTACAAGACTTTATTGACAACGAGGTCATTATAGTGGATGGTCACAAGACAAATGAAGATCATAGAACTTTCCAATCACCTTTACCTAACTATGAGAAAGGAGAATCATCCAATGCAAAAGGTAATCAAGTGAACAAAAAATATCCTCATGAAAAAAATATCAACATGCTATAAGATTTTAATCAAAGGGTCAATGTGATCATTATCAAGGAAAAGAAAAAGGCTGAAGCTTCTAATGCAGTAACACAAGGACAAGCCAAAGTAGTCCTAAAAGGAGATTCTTCAAAAATTCCTATATCATCAAAACCCACAACAACCAAGAAAAATCCATCATATCTCTCATCTAATTATAGCTTGGTTGATCAGTTGCAAAGAACTCCTACACAAATCTCAATCCTTGAATTGTTCAAACTCTCTCCATCACATAAAGAGATTTTGGAAAAAGCCTTGGTTGAAAAAATGTTCCTAAAAATTTGGATGTAGATAAATTTCAAACCATGGTGGGACACTTGACTACACCTCATTATTTATCCTTTTCTGAAGAGGATGAAAATGCCTTAAGTCACTCTCATAAAATGCCACTACACATAGAAGTACTCATTCATAGACATCAAGTAAGATGAGTCTTGATAGATGGAGGAACGGGTCTCAACATTTGCACTCTAGGTTTGATCAAGGAATTGGGGTTCTCAGATGAACATATTGATCCTAAGAAGAGAATAACTATAAAAGAATATGATGATGAAGAAAGATCATCCAAAGGGCTAGTTATGCTACCAATTAGAGTGGGTCCTATCGAAATAAATGTGGTGTTCCAAGTACTTGATCTTAAACTATCTTACAATATTATTTTGGGAAGACCTTGGATACATGAAATGCAAGTTGTCCCCTCTACTTTTCATCAATGCTTCAAATTACCATATAATGGAGAGGAGATCACCATTCCAACTGACACAAGATACTTTCAATCTTGTAACAATATAAGTCAGTCAAATTAATGGATGGTTCCATATAACAGAGAAGCTTCTCAAGAACAAATCCCAGAGAGTTCAATATCCACATTGATGCAAGAATTTGAAAAGAAACTAAAATTACATGATAATGGAATGGGAGAATAAAAGATTGATCAATTACTCTCTTTGACAACATTACCTTTATCTCCAAGATCACAGGGAAGACCATCATCTTCTACAGTGTCATCAATGCGTAAAGTACAAACAAAGTTCAATGGAACCTTTGTAAAAGGCAAATCAGTGGAAGAAGAAAAAGAGGATGCTGATGTGTTAAGTTGGTTATACAAAGACAAAGACGGTTCTCATTAGGATGTCAAGCATATTAAAATTACCACTCAACAATATGGATGTAGTCTACATATCATGCAAAAAATGGGATATCAAGGACAAGGAACTTTAGGAAACAATAGAGAGGGTTTGATTGAACCAATCTTGACACAATTCAGAGATCCTAAAGACAAAGCAGGAATTGGATATTCTGAAGAATCACAAATACCTCTCATCCTGGATAATCTTTGATGAAGAAATGGAGGAACTAGAAGAAGAAATAGAATTCACACGATAGTCATATGAAAGGTTATTACATATTCATGATGATAATCCCCATTATCAAGGTGAAAGATATATTCCTTCTTTTTTAACTCAAACAAATGAGGACAAAGATACAAGGATGCCCTTATTAGAGAATCTAAACATTAATGGTATTCAAACTACAATTCAAGAGCATCATTCTGATGAGGAGACTGATACACAAGACAATCATCATCCCAACTGGGGACAAAGGGTCACACCTATTCATGTTCTAGACCCCAGTCAGCCCATGAAAATAGATTCTAATGAATATGAATGAGACTCATTCTTTGATATCAATACCATAGATATAGAGATAGATGTCATTCATCAATATGCACCTCAAATGGATAGAGGTGAAAATTCCAATGCTACCGGTCCTTCTAACATGGTCATAGACCCACAAGACATCATGACATCTAGCATTATTGATGCCAATACAGGACTATTGGTAGATTCTATAGAGTATCAACACATCTTGGTAAATGCATATCTTAATAGAACAACACGTGAAGGGGGACAAAGCTCAGATATTCGACCATTCAAATTTGGTTCACAAAATATCGACGATGACTCGAGTGAGAATAGAAAGGATCTTCCTGGTCTAACCATTCTTTTGGAAGATACTATGATAGACCTTGTCAATTCATTCAAATGCGATGATTACAATTCAATCCTACACCTTTACATTAGTGAAAATGACCCAAACAATTATCTTCAACTTGTGTATCCTGACTTAATTGACTGGACTCTATGTGAACCCATGGATATACCTATATTTTCCAATGACTATGATATTGCCTATTACCTCAATGCAGTAGAACCTGTACCTTCTTCCACTAGGAATTCTAACACTAGGGAGGATATCAAGTTTTCCAGTCACAAAAATAAAGAAAAAATCAATGAAATATTTGAGGGTGAAAACCATTCTGTGGCAGTCTTAGATCATGAAAAAGAAAGAATAAAAGATGCATCTGATAGTGAAAACTTCACTGAGGCACTAAAGGATGGGAAACTTGATATTTTTCCTGATCACTCTTAGGAACGGTCTATGGTTCTCATCAAACCAACTCAACCAATTAATCTTGGTACAGAGGAGAACCCACACATCATACACATTGCTCAATCTCTATCTATGGAAGAAAAGGAATCATTTACACATTTTTTCAAAGAAAAGAAGATCAATTTTGCATGGTCTTATTTTGACATGCCGGGGCTTGATCCTGATTTGATTATGCACCATTTATCAATGGCTCCTGGGATAAAACCTGTCAAAAAAAAATTAAGAAAGATGCATCCACACATTTCTCTTTTGGTAAAAGTAGAACTAGAAAAATTATTGAAAGGAGGATTTATAAGGGCTATTGCATATGCAGCATGGATATCTAATATTGTGCCAGTATCAAAACATGATAAATCCATTAGAATCTACACTGAATTTTGAGATTTCAATAAAGTGTGTCCAAAAGATGACTTTCCATTGCCAAGCATTGATGTCATAATTGATCTTACAGCTGGGTATGGGATGTTGTCCTTAATGGATGGATTCTCCAGGTACAATCATATAAAAATTGCTCCTGAAGACCAAGATAAGACAACATTTACTTGTCCATGGGGAACTTTCTATTGGAACATCATGCCCTTTGGACTCAAAAATGTAGGAGAAACATATCAAAGAGCAATGACGACAATATTTCGTGATATGATGCACAAAAATATGGAAGATTATGTGGATGGCACTTTAGGGAAATCTCATCGTCGTGAAGATCATCTATAGGTTTTAGCAAAAATCTTAGACAGGATGGAGCAATTCAAGATACACTTGAACCAAAAAAGTGTGCATTCGGGGTCACCTCAGGAAAATTGTTAGGATACATAGTGTCTGCTAAAGGAATTTAAGTTGATCCAGAAAAGGTCAAAGCTATCATTGAGATGCCTCCACCTAGAAACATCAGTCAGGTGCAATCATTACAAGGGAAGTTACAATCAATCAGATGGTTCATTGCTCAATTAGCTGATAAAGCTCAACCATTCACTAAGCTTATGCACAAAGGTATTACTCACAAGTGGGATGAAGCATGTGAAACATCATTTAATCAATTGAAATAGTATCTAGTGCACCCCCTATTATAATGTCTACAATTGTAGGCAAACCTTTGCTCCTATATATTTTAGCAACTAATACCTCATTGGGGGCACTATTGGCACAAGAAGATGAAATAGGAAAAGAATGTGCAATCTATTACATCAGCAAAACATTGGTACAATATGAACTTAATTACACACCCATTAAAAAAGAAGTACTAGCAGTGGTATTTAAATCTCAAACATTTTGGCACTATATGATGGCACATTTGATCAAATTGGTGGCTAAGATTGACCCACTGAAATATCTCTTAAATAAAGCAACCTTAACTGGAAGATTAGCTAAGTGGATGATGATACTAAGTGAGTTTGATATTGAATATGTTGAATGAAAAGCTATTAAAGGGCAAGTTATTGTAGATCAACTTGCAGATGCACCATTATCAAGTGATATCCCTTTGACTATTGATTTACCAGATGAATCCATTCTCATACTTATAGAGCATACCTAGAAGATGTATTTCGATGGATCATTTACAAAACATGGGGTTGGAGCAGGTGTTGTATTCATATTACCGTAAGGATACACTATACCAAAGGCATATAAGATTTTATTTTTGTGTACTAACAATATCACAGAATATGAGGCCTTGGTAAATGGACTCAAGATGGCACTAGAATGGTAGATAACAATGCTACATGTTTATGGTGACTCCCAATTAGTCATAGATCAAATCACTGATGAATATTAGACTAAAGATGATAAGCTTGTTCCATACAAGAAAATGGTGGATGATTTGAAGCAATACTTTGTCGGCATAACATTTGAGCAGATACCCAGGTTAAATAATCAAGCGGCCAATGCAATGGCTAATATTATGTCTCTTATAGAGTTATCTGATAATCAAGCGCGCTATGAATTCCTAGTGGACGAGTTACCTTATCCCTCCTATAACTGTCCTGATTTCAAGCTAGTTTTCCAACTAATAGGTTGTGACTCCCCTCGTTATGGACCTATCCAGACTTACCTTGAATCCAATGTTTTACCTGAGGGTATATCCAAAAACAAAAAACATAATCTTATTCGTCAAGCTTCTAAACACATGATCATCGTGGATGATTTGTATTATAGAGGTTTTGATGGTACCTTACTAAGATGTTTATAACTAGAAGAATCTAACAATGCTTTACATGAATTCCATGAAGGTATTTGTGGGTCGCATTTGAATGGTCTTACCTTAGCTAAGAAACTCTTGTGTATTGGGTATTATTTGCCTATAATGGAGAAAGATGTTGTCACATTCTCAAAAACCTGCAAAAAATGTCAGATACATGGCAATCTTATACACACACCGACAAAGGAATTGTTACCTTTTATCACACACTAGCAGTTTCAATAGTGGGCCTTTGATCTTATTGGTCAAATTGACCCATCATCCTCTAATGGTCATAAGTTTATTATTACAACAATAGAATATTTTACCAAATGGGTTGAGGCTATACCCTTAATCACAACAATAGGAAAACAAATCTCAATGTTTATCCTTAACTACATTATTTGCCGGTATGGTCTTCCTTCATCAATTGTGACAGATAATGGTAAACACTTCAAAAACAAGGATGTGACAGAACTTTGCAACAAGTTCCAAATCACCCAAAATTTCTCATCTATATATTATCCTCAGGGAAATGGACAGGCAGAGGCTAGTAACAAGAACATACTCAAGATTCTCATCCAAACTGTCAATGATTTTGGTAGAGATTGGCAATGTCCAGATCAATCCAGCTTTATGGGCCTATCAAAAAAGTATTAGAACCCCAACAAGAGATACTCCTTATTCATTGGTTTATGATGCTGAAGCAGTTCTTCCAATTGAGGTAGAACATCCATCCTTGAGAGTATCTTTACCGGGATTAATCATGGATGATGACTATAGAATCTCAAGACTACAACATCTAGAACTGTTGGCTGAGAGATGCCAAGATGCCTTTGATAACTTACAAGGATATCAAAAGAGGATGGAAAAAGGCTATAAAAAGAAGGTCAAGCCTCATGAGTTCCAAGTGGGAGACCTAGTGCTGCGTGAAAACACAAAGAATCAACAACACAGAGAGAAAAAGGGAAAATTTGAACCTAACTGGTTTAGACCGTTCATAATCACAACAATGTTTGGATCTGGAGCTTATCAGCTGGCTACCACAGAAGGAGATGTACTTCCTGATCCTATCAACACTAATCATCTAAAGAGGTTCTATGCCTGAGCTATTATTTATAGCTATGTACAGTGTAAAAGATTCTAAAAATTTCAAAAACAGTGAAAAAGTTCTAAAAATGATTGTCCTGGTGAAAACCTGGCAAACAGGCGCTTGGAAAACATTAAAAAAAAATCAAAAAATCAAAATAAAAAAACAAAAAAAATAGTATCTTGGTGAAAACCTAGAAAACAGACACCTTGGTAGCAAAAATAGCATTCCTATGAATGGTGAAAATCTTGTAAATAGGCACTATTTCGTCAGCTCGCTTCTCTGTCTATCAAAGCTTGGCTAACTCTTTAGTAAGTACTTAAAGAACTTTGAGCTAACACAAGACAAAATGCATTCCTAGCTGATTGACTCTATCATTTACCTATCACTTTACCATGGTTTGGAATCTAATCTTATCCTTCTTAAAACTGTTTCAAGGCAAGCAATTCACCAACGATATTTCTCAATACCACATCAATCAATCAAAGGTGTTTCTCAACACCACCCCTATTAAACAACCAAAAAAAGGTATTTTTCAATACCACTGATCAAGTCACATCTCATATCAAGAAACAAAATAGTGTTTCTTAAACACTCATCCTGTTATTAACATGATCATATTGAATCTATCAATCAGAATCACAAGCACAAAAATGATCAGTCCTGTCCTATTCTTGCATGAATTTTGACTCCTAAGTAACTCTATGATGTATTCATACTAGAGACACACTAAAAGAGTTGGGATACTTTTCTTTACATGACTATTTGTTCTTTATCAAATTTTTGCTTATTATACTTCTCTCGAATATTTTATTGATACTCTATTGAGTTAGAAACATAAAGATAGGGGCATGATTTTTTCTTTGATTTCTGCTTGTGATTGACATGTGTTTTTGACAAGGTCTATGATGAAAAAATTAAGCTACATGAATGGCTCTGATTCTAAGACCAAAGAAAACACTTATATTAGTTTGGGTTGCTATCTTTTATCAATTATTGATTATCATATTTCTGAAAATGTTCCATGAGTCTTTGTACTAGAACATTGAAGAAAGCATATGATATATATATATATTTTTAATGTGTTTGTTAACGCAATTGATACTCAGGACATCATTATCTACTATATCTTGATACTTGTGTCAAATTACAATATCAAAATTAAGCTCAAATTAGTATTCATATCATGAGAGTAAATTAATTATTCATGGTGGTTGTACTAAAATCAAACATTTTACATAAATCATATTCATATTATCATAGTCACTTAAGCACTAGTGATGATTGTATGTACTTATATCTGAGAAAAGTGATATTCATACTAACATGATTACTGGCATATCAGTGTTGGTTGTGTCAAAAATGGGGTACGCAAAAGGCTCAATGATGAAACAATAGCATAAAATGAGTGACATGAAAATGGAAGCTGCATCTGCATTTGCATTTTAGAATTGCATTTCATTATAGGAGTTGCATATCTTTTATATCAAGTGACACTAAGAAAGGCTATCATAGCACACATTCAAAAGAGGGAAAAGCAAACTTCAAACATTCAAAGATATCATTTCTCTTATGATTGAGTATTTTAAATCACTGCAATAAACAAATCATCATTTTGCATCTCATTGCATAAACATTAAACTTCACACATATGCATCCATAGCATTAATATATCATCTTATCTATGTATCAAAAACAACAAAAATAAAATGCATCCATACATTTGCATCCAAAGCATACTGAAATAAAAGAGCATACTCATAGCATAGTCATAATCATCTCATAAAGCATAAAATGTCAGTGACTAAAGGTACAATGAGATCAAAATATGAGAATGTCATCATATATCAAATAATGTCCATGAGATACATCATCCCAAAACCAAGAAAAAATGGTGCTAGATCACAGATACATCAATACATCATCATCAAAAATGTAGACAAGTAGATCATAATCAATCAAGACTGACTAGCTATATCATCCTCTGGTGGTCTATGAGGAGGAGCATCTGATCTACTTGGTCCACCACCCTCTGACTGTGCTGCAGCTTCTGAAAAAGGAGTGACTCTAGCAGTAGGATCTGGTACCACTAAAAAATATGCTACCTGATAATAAGATGCTCTACTACACTGTGTTGCAGCATTTCTTTGTGTAAAATCCAAAGCTCTGTCCCTATTAGCTAGCTGAGCTTGTAAAAATACTATACAAGTTTGTAATTGGCCTCTCTCTCTATGAAGACATGCAGTCATTGTTGCCTTTGTTGTACCCTATACTGGTACACCTGTAGGTCTAAGCCCTGGTTCCTGCACACATGAAGGAACTGTAGGACCTGTACTCAGCTGAGGATGAGGAGTACTCATTTGTGGTCTAATCTGCACATCTGGTTGAATACCTATGCTACCTGATCTGGTGACCCTCAACTGAGGTGGCACCTGTGAAGTAGTCACTCAGGTGGAAGCAAACACCTGTGTTGAGGAAACCTATGTAATAGGAATCTGAGAAGAAGATGGAATATGTGACAAAGAAGGAATATGAGAGGATGCAGGAACGTGTCCTGTAATCAATATCCATGAAGAAGCTAGTGGCTGTGTAGTCACTGGTGGTGTCGGTCCTGCAATACAAACTCTAACCTATCTTTGCTAATGACCAAAGCCTCTTCCAACACTATCATCACTACTACTAGAACATCTATAAGAGGAATCCCTAATGGCCCCACCACCTTTTTCATCATCTCCTCCATCATCACCCTCATCTACCATAGCAGGCACTGCCTCATCAGGAGAGGTCAACCGAGGGAATGGATGCTGTGAAAAATATACTATGAAATCAGGAGTCATACCCGCATCTATGATATCTGGAGCCATCGTCAATATCATAGGAGCTAGTTGCTGGTGATCAAGTACAACATGCTCATATACCAACCAGGGTCCCCACTGTGTCTCCTCATCTCAGGTCCTAGCATATGCTGCCATACCCTGGGGCATAGGTCATGTCACATTGTACTCTCATAAGACATGAGTAACCATGAACCTCTCAACAATGTACATAGTATGACCAATCAATTATCTCTCTATACAAACAAATGGCATCTCTTGTCTGTCGCTCCTCCATTCCTTGTAATCTAAGTAAGGACGCCAGATAATAACTGTCATATTATCTAATGCTCGTCTCTAGTACTCTAATTTTCCTAGGAGGGACTGCACCATATCTCTGACATACATATACACATAAGGAAGTCCATCCTATCAAGATCTAGCTACTACTGGCTGTGTAATGGGGATGTGCTCCTAGGCCCATATCTGCAATAATATCAAACCCATAGAAAATGATCTATCATGACGATAAACCACCTGATGCAAATCATGATATAAGTGTGCAAGAAGATAGGTACCCCAGGCTAATCTACATGGGCTATGTATCAAATTCTCTAATAATATGCCCTATCCAACTGAAAAGTCCTGTGCACTCCTATCTAGAATAAGGAATCCACCAATGAGGCTAGCTAATACTCCTGGCAATGCAAGGCCCTACCTCTCTAATATCCCTCATGTGATATGACGCTCTACAACTAACAGATCTTGAAATACTTGTATACAGGCATCTATACATGGTCATCTTGTAGGATCATAATAAGGCAAATCACCCATGACAGGTATCCGAAGAGTATGCCATACATCATCTGGCGTCACTGTGACCTCACTAGTAGGTAGGTGGAACATGTTAAGTTCCAAGTGCCATCTCTCTATCAATGCAGTTAGTAAACCATGGTTTACTGTATACTCAGGCATGTCTAATAAGTATCCTAGACCGCAATGGAATATGTCTCTGCGATCCTCAACAGATAGCTGATCAGTCAATGACAAAACATGAGGATATGGTGCTTGTGTCTGTAATGTACCAGGATCTCTCTAGAAAAGGGTAGAAACATTGCAGAATCAGAATGGGGAAAAAAGGGATGTGCAAAATATATATATTCAGCAGGTAGCTATTTTAACAGGGTTAGATTGACTAAGGCATTCAGATTTTCTAAAGTTTTGGACTTAAACTTTGCATTTTGGGCTCATTGTTCCAAAAATGATATTCCAGGATCTTAAAATGCCTATTTTACTAAAAATGATGGTGAAATTACCATAAGCGATATATATTCCCAAAAATAATACACGAAATACGAGAAATGATGGAACAAACACTGAAAATGATTCATATCAGGAAATGATAAAATGAAAATGGGAAACGATACAGTAAATACAGGAAATGATAAAATATGTAGGAAACACTATCCTATTTACTGGAAATGATATTTTATGGAAATCAACAAAAACTTCTAAAAACAAAGAAATTCAAAATTTCAATGTGGGATTTCAATGACAAACCACTGGCGGGTAGTGGGCAGGTCTCTGGTGTCACCGAACAAGCTCAAATTGATGATCATCCAGGGGAATCAATTTCTTCTCTCTCTGAGCTATGCAAATCTCTATTAGTGAATAGTTCAAATGAATAGTAATTTTGAATTATCACCCTATTTTAATCTCATTTTTGGGGTAATTAATTTCAAAATTTTAACCACAAACTATTCTTTATCTATTGCACCTTTTTTTCTCTAACTTCGTCCTACGAAGTCCAATTTTGACCAAATGAAAAGTAGTATTTTCGTGGTTCTGACCACTATCTTTTCTATTGGAATAAAAATATTCATTCCAAGCTTATCATTCTCATCTGGATGTTTTTATTTGGAAATCAACTCAATTTCATGTCCATTTTGATTCCAAGGGGGCATTAGCAATTACATCTAGTCAAGCGATCATACTACCACATTTGTTTCTAACAACTGGGGCATTGTCAGATTTCTAACTTGAATCTACAATTGATCAAACAAATAAACTTCAAAACAACTGGAGAATCTTCATCATGTATCAAATTAGTCTCAACATTATCAAATTTGGAATGAGTGATTTCATCACTTCATATCACATTGCTCGCTCTTATGAAATTCAAGTTCTAAACATCAGTAGAGATATCAATTTCACCGCATCACATCAAATTGATAGTATCTGTAGCTAAATCAATTGATATTTCAAACAATGATCAGTTTCAATGCATCACATCAAATTGATCATTTACTCAAATCTTTTCTAGAAATTAGTTTCATTGCATCACATCAAACTGGTTGTCTAGTCAATCTTTCTGAACTATATCTTAAAGATATTAGTTTCATCGCATCATAACAAACTGGTATCGATCAATATTTTAGACAACATGTAACAATAATTGATTTCATCACTTCATGTCAAATTGATTAGGTGTTATTACTCTTAGAAATTAGACAGGTGATCAGTTTCATCACTTCACATCAAATTGATCTCCTGGTCACTACACTGATCTTATTCAGTAATAAAAAATCTTCAGCAACTTTGATCACATTTTTTTCAATCAAGTTCAGAATCAGTTTCTAATCAAGAGTAGTTGTATCACTTCATATATTTCTATTCAATTGCTAATCAAAACTAGATGTTCTTTGAATCAACACATTGATCGCACATCAATTCAAAGAGGGGCAAAAGTAATCACTTGAAAATTGTCTGATAAACTCAGAAGCCCTAATCTGCAATTAAGTCCTCTAGGTCCTATCCAAGACTACCAATATCAAAATAATCATAATTATATAATTAAATAAGATTGGCTTAAGTATATAATTCATCAAAAATCAATAATCCAAGATCATGAGACATCCATCAAAAGCCATTAATTCTTCAATTAACCTTGAATAAATTAAATCAAATAAAAAAATTAAATACATGGCTAAAAGAAATAAATTTAAAGGAATTAATTAAATCAAATAATTAATATTCCTTCAACATACCTCAAGGATAAAGCCTCTAACCAATAGGAGGTAATCACTTGGATCAAGCAAGCTTCCATCTCAACCATCCCTCATGGATGCATCTCAACCAATGAGTTCAAAATTTGAATTTGCCTTTTCCCACCTTTTCCCTCCAAGAATTCTCTATAAAAAGAAGCCATTCTAAGCTCATTAGAGAGAGGATAAGAAGAATTTAAGCATAGATATAATGTCAATTTCATTTTTAGCTCATCTAGTTCATCATTTTTAGCATGCTAATCTAGTTCATTTGTATAATTTGATCAAAATTGTGCATAATTGAACATGTTCTTGAGCATTTTAGGCATTTTTACAATGAATCTTTGATTTCATGATTGTCATTCTATGATCTAACATGCTTAATCTAAGAGAAATTTACAATTTAGAGTAGAATCTTCATGACTAGGAAGCAATAATTTAGTTTCTTAAGGTTTTCTATTGTTTTCATTGATTTGATCTTACTAACCTTGGATATAATGAGCTATTGAGTGTTTGTGTGCAGTATACTTGCAAATACATAATAACACAACACTGTATCCTTTAGGTTTTTGTCTATCTCTCTGCTCATTGATCAAGTCACTACTCATGTGAAGTCTCTCAATATGTTTTTTTGCCTCAACAAGTCCTCCTTTTATGATTTGATTATATTTATCTAATTCCAGATACTTGTTCTTGTAGTGATCAAGTTTAGTCTTCATTTATCCCATATGAATATTAGCATCCTTTAGTGTTTCTTCAATTTTGTTTTTAGCATCCTTTTCCTGTTGAATATCTTTAGCCATCTGTAGTGAATTAGTTTCATGATTAATCTTCAAAGTATATTTCTCTTGTTCAAGCCATTTTATCTGATCTGAAGTATCATTGTCCGAGTCATCTTTTATCTTAACCATAAGATACTGTCTTTGACTTCTGGAAAGTTCAAGCTATTCTTTTAGTTTATGACTGAATCCCTATGCTCTTCTCAATTTGAATTTCAAGTCACCATTATCTTCTTTAGCTTTGTCAAGATCTTCAAGTGCTACTTCAAAATTTTCCTCCAAACTTTCATAATCCATCTCGATCTCCTTAAGCTGTTAAAATTTCTCTCCAAGGGCCAAAAGCTCTGATACCAGTTGTTAGGATTAAGTAAATCTGAGAGGGGGGGGGGGGGGGGGTAATANGGTTAATCAGTATTACAAAACTTTAAACATAAAATTATTAATTAAAAACTTAACCATATAATTACTGAAATGAAATGAACATAAACATACAACACATAACTCATAACACCATGAATTGTTGTCAAGGAAACCCTGGCCAAGGGAAAACCCCAGTGGGGATGGTACCCACAAATATGTACTAAAAGTATTGTGTCCCTATTAGGAGACCTAGCCCTATTAGGAGATGAATATTACATTAGCATATTTCCTTATTAGAGGAATAAAAAACCCTGTTAAAGGTATACTGTGCATATCGCTCATACAATCAGAAATATAGTTATGTTACAATAAATTATCCGTAGTTAACAATACAAGCATCAACTATGCTTTGATAGTTCCCATTGTAGCTCACATCAACATCTTCCTAATATCACAATGAATCCATCTCATCTACATACATTCCATCCATCCATCATACTTCACTTTACAAAAATCTCTTCATATATATATATATATCTTATTACATTACCTAGTTGGCTCTCAAATACATTACAAAATAGAATTCATACTTATGCAAAGAGTAAATACAAATTTAGAGAACTTATACTACCAAAGTATAGGTTATCCATAATCAAAATACAACTTATCATGTTTGAATTCCATGTCATACTCCCTCAATCATCACGACTGTTCATCTGCTCTGTATCACTATTACTCTATCTTCACATGTCTTCAATTGTCTGTATCTCACTGCGATCAACAAAAAAAATTGAGAGACATTAATTAAAGGTCATACATACCCCAAAATATCCTTTCCTAAGCTCACATGTCTCTATTTACCATATACTAACTTCGTTGTCCAAATCTGTACTGCTATGCTCTGTATTTCTGTTTACTATACTTAGTCATTTTGCAATCTGTATCTCTAAAACTGTAAACAAATCCAAGCGATCATCCATATCAAATGTGTTTCCATAAATTAAAACCCTCAAGTGTCCCATAAAACTCCAAAATGAATCATTTATAAACAATCTCTCCCTTTGGCATTGATGGAAACACTTAGTGAAAAATGACTAAGTGTCAATACCAAAAACATGTCTCTTTATATGTTTTACATATCTTCTTTATTCTATACATTTTCCATAGATTTTTCATCTCTTCTCTTCTCCCCCTTTGATATCAATGGAAAAGGTATACAAAAATGTAAAATACATAAAATTTTTACCACTTCTTACCAGAAAATTTAGATCATCTTTAGTACATCTCAGAAAGATCTTTCCAAGATCTTCACTTCCTCTATCTAGGTATTCACCAGTATCTGACTCACTTGAATCAGTCCATTCAATGAAAATTAAGATGTCTCTACTGCCTTTAGCTATGTAGGCATATGTGTTGTAAGGGCCTACGCTATGTTCTCAATGTTAGATATATGAACCTCAAGAATTGATAGCTTAGGAGTGATTAGACTCTTCAACATACCAAACCTTTCCATAACTCTCCCTCTTTCTATATCTAGTACACTCAATTTGTTCAATATCTTGGACACCTCTCTGTCTATCTCCAATATAGATTTTGAGGAGGTCTCACAACTATCCATCATCTTGTTCATTATTCTATCCTTCGCTACTATATCCTGAATATGTCTGATAGGGTTTTTACAGTAACTGTATAACTTTCTTCCATGTGCGACACAAATTTTAGCCTCAAATGTAGTCTTGTTCAGTATTCCCAAGTCCCATGAAATAGATTCATACATTTTTTCTAATTTCTTTGCGAGATATTTCTTCTCAGTCTTCTCTTCAATGATCTTCTCTAATGACTCATAGTGACTGTAAAAGTCATCTAATGCCTTGTTCAAGTTCTCTGCATCATCTTTTCCCTAAAAAGTAAGAGGTTCTTGAAGGAGTTTGTTGAAAGTATCAACTTCTCTTGTCATTACCTTGGTCTTCTTCTCTCCTTTCTGCTTAGATCTTTCTTTATCCTTAGAAAATTCAATGTAGGATAATTTCACTAGCTCATCCACATCCATGTTCTCAATGTCGGTGGTCAAAGTCTTGTTTCCACTTGCCAACAATAAAGGTGAAGAATCATATGAAAGATTTTCCTATTCACTTCAACTTTATTCACTGTATCTTTCACTTTTTGATCTTTCTTTTATTTTTTATTTCCTTTCTCTATCAAATCCTTGTCACTATTTCCTTCAATGTTTGTATCCTACTCAAAGGTGTCATTCACATCTTGCAAAGTGTCCAATGACCCAGGCACACCAGAAACAAAGAAATCTGGTTGCTTCATAGTGCTCACATATTGACTAGTATATTATCTTATTGATTTATCAAGATTTACTTTAGCCTTCCTTGATGATTCACCTTTCTCAATAGATTTGGGCTTAGTAGCCTTAGGTGGTGAGGTCTTCCCAATTTTAGTTCCCATCAAGACCTTTTCCACAACTCTCTGTGTCTCCTCAATTACTTCATCATATCTTCTTCCCATTATCTTTACTAATCTTATCTTGGTTCTCAGTAAGGGTTTTATGTCATTCAATATTTTATCCATCTCCTTAAAAGAAACAACAGGTAACATGTCTTCAATTGTTTTTTCTCTAATTACTTCATCTTCTTTCTATGCTAATTGTTTCCTCAACTCCAATTTCTCATATAACTCTTCTGGCATACTACCTCCAATTTCTAACAAATTCTTCTTAAAAAATAGAAAATGATTAATTACTATATCTTCAATCAGAAGTTTATCAGATGCCTCATACCTTTCATAGTATTTAGCCAAATAAACAAGCTTCCCTTGTTTAATTATCCTCTTCTCCACCATTTTCATGTCTGGCTTCCAGATTTGTCTCATATTAGTGTCCTTTTCTTTAACTTTCTTCCCTTCTCCTTCTATCCTCTATTTCTTAGGAGGTGAGTCCAGTTTAGTGGACCTTGTGTTTCTACCAAGAAATTTCTTTGTTTTCTCTTTCGGTGATATTTTTTGTGGTGGTGAAGGTGTAGATACATGAAGCTCTCTCTTCCATCTTCCTTCTAACCTCTTTCATTTATTTTTTTGATATATTGGCCTTGGCTGCTAAGTCATCTACTACATTCTTTAATCTCCTTTTTCTTGATGCTCTAGTCTTTTCCTTCCTAATCTTCACAAAATTTTCTTCATAAGTACCCCATCTTTCTCTAGATGAATCAACTTCTAAAGATAGTATGTGTTCCACTTTCATAATCAAAACTTCATAGGTAACTTCATATCCTAGAGGATAACACCACTTCTTTCTTGGTTGAACTATCTCAAAGCAAACACAATCAGTTTCAATCATGAAACAGATTGAGTTTTGTATTTATCTACCACTACCTCAGGAGCCCTCTCCCTTACCCTCATCTCTCTTTGCAAGATTTTGATCATCACAAATAATTCACCATCTATCCATGTGCTATTCTGTCTTCTATAACTCTGAGAAATCTGAATACCAGTAGGTACACTATCCTTCCAAGCTCTAGGGTGCATACCAGGAAATTTGTGAACAATATAAATATACATATGTATCAACAGCGATCCAAATCTAGATCCCTTCAACTTATCTTTCTTGATTTGCTTCACATTCTCCAAGAATTGTTGTGTATGTACTTAGCAAAGGTTATACTTGATATTTTACTTAACTATTTTGTAAGTCATCAAGATTACTCTTGCTGATACTGAATTAAGTTGGCTACTATAATGAAGTTTATAGCCTAAAATAATTGTAATCAATCTAGCATCTTGCTATAATATATCATTTACTGTCATTTCTCTCCTATCCCATTGCGAATGTGTTAGGGTTTCCACCATTTTAGTAGTGTTCTTTTTTGCAATAGGTATTACACCAGTGTTGTCTAAACCTTTTATAGCATGAATTAGGTCGCTACAAATCTTCACAAGCTGTTCTCCAAGCCAAATAAACTGGTGGTGAACTCTGATCAGAATGATCTTGATCCATTCTTCTTCGAAAAACTTGTGAAGTTCAGTTACCTTCATGATACTTAGGTTATTAAGATGTGCAAACTCATCTTTCATCTTTCCATCTACTCCGATCATGTCTTCCATCTCATTAGCAATCTCATAGTCTCCCAAAGATTCATAGTTACAGTGGATGTAAGCCCTAATATATTTGACATGTAGAACGTTGTAGGGTGTTTGTGAAAATGCACCTTTGGGATCATCCTAAGTTGATTTATATGGATGTTTCATATCTAGGCCTTTCAACAACATTGAAAATCATCAGAGTATCCATAACCAAAGCTTCAAAATTGATCTAAATACCTCTTATCGACTAAAATGTGAATTCTCGCTTCGATCTAATTCTTGAAACACACTTGTTTCAATTCTTATTCTTCTCTAGACTCTATTCTCCTCAAGATCTTCTCTTCAAATGATGTCCAAACATGTTCTTTATATTAACCTTATACTTCACTTAGTGAAGAAATGACACAGTTCCCAATAAACTCATTTCTGCACATAATCCAGTTAAATAACAATATGGAGATCACATAATATAGACTTGTAAATCCATGTGATCACATATATGTGTTCCAAAACATTTCTACATACTCTCCCTAAGCTTGCAATATCTTACTCCTCAAATTCAGGGGCTAGATAGATTTATGATCTTTTCTTCCAATGCTCCCCCTAAGGCCATTATTGGCCATCTAGGTTGATGTAGCATCCTTTGGGATCATCCTAAGTTGATTTATAAGGATGTTTCATATCTAGGTCTTTCAAAAACATAAAAAATCATCAGAGTATCCATAACCAAAGCTTCAAAATTGATCTAAATACCTCTTATCAACTAAAATGTGAATTCCCGCTTCGATCTAATTCTGAGAAACACACTTGTTTCAATTCTTATTCTTCTCTAGACTCTATTATCCTCAAGATATTGTCTTCAAATGATGTCCAAACATGTTCTTTATATTAACCTTATACTTCACTTAGTGAAGAAATGACACAGTTCCCAATAAACCCATTTATGCACATAATCCAGTCAAATAACAATATGGAGATCACATAATATAGACTTGTAAATCCATGTGATCATAGATATGTGTTCCAAAACATTTCTACATACTCTCCCTAAGCTTTCAATATATTACTCCTCAAATTTAGGGGCTAGATAGATTTATGATCTTTTATTCCAATGCTCCCCCTAAGGCCATGCTTGGCCATCTAGGTTGATGTAGCAATGTTAGCATCAGGAGAAGACTTAGTCACATCTACTGACTCTTCCTGAACCTTTTCCTCACTAGACTCCTTTATCTTTTTTAGTATGGTGAAATCTTAAATCTGTTGGGAGCAAGATCAAACATAAAACGTTAGTGGATTAGCACATATAAATCATAGAATGAACAAGAAACCAACAAGACTCCATCATAACATCAGATTGAGCTTAAAAACAAGTAAATTGCACCCTATTCTACTTATTTTGATTTTCTCTTTTGAATGATTGTAGGTGTGCTCTATCAAACACACAAAATGCAATAGATCCCAATGCAATGTAATATTTGATAAGTAAGAAGAGAGATTCAAGAGCTAGTATAAAGAACTAGTCTCAAATCTTCTTCAAGATGATATTCTAAGCTTATGAAGATGATATGATAACTATGCAAGATTGAAGCTATGAAAGATGCAAAGTAACAACTATGATTCAAATATGATTCATTTTAACCAAATTGAAGTCTAGCATGTGATATCTATATGATTCAAACATGAAACTAAGGGCATATAAAAACATGAAATCTAGAGCTATGTTAGCATAATAACAATGCAAATATGAGAGATGAAAAATGAAGAGGGGAAGACCTCTATTTATAGAGTTTTGGAGGAGGAGAAGAGGGCTTGGATGATATGGCATCTATGTGGCATCCACATAAGAGCCACATAAGGGATACATAGGCTTGAGGGGATGGCCAATTTTGAGTCAAACTTGGCATTAAATGTTGAGTGGTTCAACATTTCCAAGTGGGAGATAAAGTTGTAAGAAGAATTTAAGAGGAATGGGTGCCCATTTTGGAGAGAATTTACCCATGTGGGTGAGCATTCCATTAGCCTTAAAAAGGTTAGGAATCACCCTTTAAGCATGATCAAAGGATAGTTAGGTGGGGAAATATGCTTAGGAAATGAGGTGATGGGAGTAGAGTAGGAATAGGGTAGGCTTAGGGTAGGTCTCTAGGTTGGGTTAATAGGTTCCTAGCTAGGGTTTAGATTATAATTCAAATTAAATTTGAATAAATCATGGTTTAGAAGA
>MU228246.1:1512391-1522611 GCA_018584345.1 Thuja plicata
TGAAATACATTAGAATAGTATTTAAGCTATTGATAAATACTAGCAAATGAAACTATTTAATTGATTAAATTAAATAGTTAGAGGAATAAGAGGGAAAATAATATTAATATTTTTGGACGTCTACACTTTCATACCTTATTACTGTTGATAGCTACTACTTTCCTGAAACAACTATTAAATTTACTCATATACTCTGCAAGACTCTTACCAGTATCACCAAAATTCTTCTTTATAACCATAGGAGATGGTCCTCTTCTGTTGTCAGTTCCATTGTACCTGCAAAACTTCACTATATGTCCTAGATTGTTACATTTGTAGCATGTAGGAGGTGATATATTCTAATTAACCTGCAACTTACAATACCTTGCGATGTGCCCAAGATTATTGCATTTGTAACAACAATCTTAGCTAATGTCTCTTACCTAATGTAATCTTGTCTGAATCTTGATTGATCAGGTTTAGTGCATTCTTCTTTCTTATGTCCATATGCATGACAATTGTTATAATATCCATTTAAGGATTTGAAAGGGGCTTTACCTTTGTAGTCTCTCTTCATGCGTCCAACCTTGTTACATCCAAACAATCTACCTTTGAAAGGTCTGAACTATTCTTTAGGTTCTTCATGAGTGGGTTTTTCTCCGTCAGTCTTTGCATTAGATTTTTCTTCCTAATTCTTTGAACATTTAGCTTCATTGAAGCCAACTCCATTCATGTCTCCTTTAGGTTTTTTTCTATCTTTATGTTCATCGATCAAGTCATTGCTCATGTGAAGTCTCTCAACAAGTTCTCCTTTTACAATATAATAATATTGCTCTAATTATAGATACTTGTTATTGTAGTGATAAAGTTTAGTCTTCGTTTGTCACATCTGAATATTAGCATCCTTTAGGGTTTCTTCAATTTTGTTTTTAGCATCCTTTTCTTATTGAATATGTTTAGCCATCTGTAGTGAATTAGTTTCATGATTAAGCTTAAAAGTATCTTTCTCTTGTTCAAGCCATTTTATCTGATCTGAAGTATTATTGTTTGAGTCATCTTTTATCTTAACCATAAGATATTGTCTCTAACTTTTGGAAAGTTCAAGCTATTCTTTTATTTTTCTTAATCAATCCCTCTTCTCTTCTCAATTTGAATTTCAAGTCATCATTCTCTTCTTTAGCTTTGTCAAGATATTCAAGTGCTGCTTCAAAGTTTTCCTCCAAACTTTCAGAATCCATCTCAATCTCCCTTAAGCTATTAAAATTTCTCTCCAAGGGCCAAAATCTCTCATACCAATTTTTAGGATTAAGTAATACTGAGAGGGGGGGGGGGGTGAATCAATATTACAACACTTTAAACATGAAATTAATAATTTCCAACTTAACCATATAATTACTGAAATGAAAAGAACATAAGCATACAACACATAACTCATAACACCATGAATTGTTGTCGAGGAAACCCTGGCCGGTGGGAATGGTACCTACAAATATGTACTAAAAGTATTGTGTCCTTATTAGGAGACCTAGCCATATTAGGAGATGAATATTAAATTAGCACATTTCCTTGCTGGAGGAATACAAAACCATGTTAAAGGTATACTAAGCACACTGCTCATACAATCAGAAATATAGTTCTGTTACAATGAATTCTTAGTAGTGAAAAATACAAGCATCAACTAGTCTTTCATACTTCTAGTTGTAGCTCGCATCAACATTGTTAAAGACAATTATTCAATTGTGTATTGTCATCAATGTTACACAAATGTATTGATGTTACAAAAATGTATTGATTTTACAAAAATATCTAAACCTAACTGAGCACAATCAGTGTATGCTAAGCTCTCTCGGGCATTGAAGAAGACTCCAATATTAGCCAAGTGATTTTTTGTACTAACCGAGCTCAGTAAGTTAATGAAGGAAGTTCTATATTAACCAAGTTCACTCAGGAAATATAGTAAAATTAGTTTTAGTCGAGTAATGCTCGGGCATCGAAGGATTACAGTGTTAATTGAGATATACATTTAGTGTTAGCTAACTGACAGTAGTTTACACTTTATGTTTAATTGGTTAATAGCAGCTGACAAATTTGAGTTTTATTGTTTATTGGAAGGGTATTTAAACTAACTTGACAAGGGTTATCATATATATATATATAGGGTCAAGTTTGGATTGAATATGAAGTAGAGTTTTGATACTAAGAGTGAAGGCAAAGTAAGAAGGAATTCTGATTAAAGGATAGAATATCTAGATCAAGATGAAAAAGAATATTTGATCCCCAAGGATCTAGTTAAAGCCAGAACAAAGATCTGAATTTTCCAATTTAGTTGTTTCTTCAATCATTTCAACTCATTGTTACTCTCTAACAATTGTAGTAGTGATCCAAATCTCTTAACAGAGTAGACTTAATAGTCTTTCATAAATCCTCTCACAAGGTGGCATTTCTACATTGAAGTGTTTGAAGACCTCTAACAAGGCCACTCCTAACAGGGTGATTAAATCCTCTAATAGGGTCACACTTAACAGTGTGTTTTTAAACCTTTAACAAGGTTGGCTCCTAACAGGTCTCACTTAAAAAGAGTGAAAAATAGTAACTAGTTGCAATTGGTGGTTTTTCCAAATTGGGTTTCCATGTTAAATATTGTTGTCATCTATGTACCTGTCATTTTCTTTATGCTTTATGTTTCTGAACTTAGTCACTAAAGGCTAATCACATTTAATATCTTAAGATTTATTTGTTAGGAGAGTAACAACAGAATATCTTTTATTAACCAAGCAAAGTGATAAGTTTGATTAAGACATCTAAGGGACTTGGATTTGTTTTTTTGGTAACTGATTCACCCCTCCCCTCTCAGTTACTCACCTCATTTCCAACAATTGGTATCAGATCATTTGGTGCTTTTAGAAAAAGTTTTCAAGGCCTAAGCTAAAGATCAAAGATGTCTTACAGAAGGGAGATCCCCAAGCTTAACAAAGACAACTTTCCTGCATGGCAAGAGTTGATGAGGCTACAATATCTAGTATTGGAGATATTGGTTGTTAATTCTTGGTCCACAAGAATGTGGAACCAACTAGACCTATGTCTGTGGATTAGAGGTTAGTTTGATTAGATGAAAATGAAAGAAGGAGAAGACATTACAAAATACAATGACAGAATCAAGAAGTGTCAGTGCCCTCAGAGTTGCTAGTGGAAAGATTGAAGACAAAATAGTGGTTAGTAAGGTATTGAGAACTTTACTTCCTATCAATGCAATTAGAGTTTCAGATATTCAAGAGATGAGGTGCAGTAATGATATAAATCTAGATGCATTAGTTGGAAGGCTAACAACTTTTGAGTTGCACAATTTTGAAAATTATTCTCCTAATCCTAGCAATTTTGAGTCTGCATTCAAAGATAAATTAAGCCTTGGTAAGATGGATAGAAACTCAAAAGGAAAACAAATTGATAATGATAGTGATGATGAATCTGGTGATGAAGATCTAGAAATCATTGAAGCACTACTTGCAAAGAGAGCTTCCAAAGGAAAAAGGAAAGTACAAAGGAATAATACCATTGATTTTCTTTTCATGTGATGAGGTTGGCCACATTGCTACTAAGTGTCCAAAAAAAGAAGACAAAGATGAGAGAAAGTTCAACAAGTACAAAGGCAAGAAATATTTCAAAATTCACAAAAGCTACAAGGACAAAGGTAAGAAATCTTGTTATATTGAAAAAGATTCTAATAGTGATGAAGATGAAGATTAAATGGTTTACATTTCTATTAAGGATGAGTCATATAGTGAAGGAAATGAAAATACTGCTCTTTTCTCTCATGTTAATGACACTTGGATAATTGATAGTGGTTGTTCTCACATGTGACTAGTGATAAAACAAAATTTGAACATCTTGAGCAGTATGATGGTGGGAGTGTCAGATTTGGGAATAATGAACCTTGCTATGTGAAAGGTAAAGGTTTTATTGCTCTAACTGAAGGAATCAAATGTGATAATGCTTATTGGGTTGAAGGAATAAGGCATAATCTGTTGAGTGTGGCACAGTTGAATAACATTGGTTTCAAGGTAGAATTCATGAATGGTAAGGCCAAGCTCCTAGATGGTAAGGGAAACCTAGTTGGAACTGGAAAGAAAACAAAAGGTAATTTACTCTATCTTGATCTCACTGAAAGTTCATGTTTTATTGTACAAGTAGAAGAAAGCTGGTTATGGCATAAAAGATTGTGTCATGTGAATTTTGATAACCTGGTCAACATAAGCAAGAACATAAGAGTAAGAGGTATTCCTATTTTGAAGAAACTTGAATTGGCAATGTGCAAACAATGTCAAATTGGGAAGATGGGAAACACTTGTTTCAAGAGAAAGAATTATAGTACTAAAGAAGCCTTGTAGTTAGTGCATACTGATCTATGTGGACCAATTGGAACAACAAGTTACACTAGAGAGGAGTATTTCATTATATTTGTTGATGATCATTCCAGAATGATGACTGTTATGTTTCTCAAAGAAAAATCAGAAGATTTTCAGAATTTTAAGTGGTACCTTGCCAGAGTTGAGAAGGAAACATGAAAGAAACTAAAGTTCCTAAGATATGATAGAGGAGGTGAATTCATTTATAATGAGTTCAATGAATTCTGCATTGAAAAATGAATCAAGAGATAAGTATCTTCCCCCGGTACACCATAGAAAAATAGAATAGAAGAAAGAAGAAATAGATCTATTATGGATTGTGCAAGGACCTTGATGATTGAAAATAATGTTGCAACCAAATACTGGAAGGAAGCTATCAACATTACAGTTCACACCTTGAACAGAGTTCAACTGAAGAAAGGTATTGATCAGACACCCTTTGAATTATGGTATGGCTATAAACCCAATGTTCATTATTTCAAATTATTTGGAAGTAAATGTTACATCTTGAAGGAATAAAGAAATGGAAAATTTGATGTAAAAGGTGATGAAGGCATATTCCTAGGCTACTCCTGTAAAAGCAAAACATATAAATGTTTGAATCTTGCTACACATAAAGTCATAGAAATTGTACATGTAAATATTTATGAGTTTGTAGAGAGAAGTAAGAACAGAGCAGTAAAGAGCTTGAGGACTACAAGAACTTTGTGTATTATGAACTTGATATTATACCTAAGACACAAGAAATGGTGATTGGATAGAAACCATGCCAACCACTAAATTCATCAGCACAAACTTTGTTACAACCTCTGCAACCCGAGCTGCTAATAGTTGCAACTGGGTCACAGATAGAGGAAATTGAGTCTTAGATAGAGGCAACTGAGTCTCAGTCAGAAGAGAAGAACAAAATGTTTGAGCATGGTGAACCAAGTGAAGCAAGCCGAGAATCAAAGAAGAAGGAACCTATACTTGACAAATATGTTAGAAGGCATCATGCACCTGAGAAAATAATTGGAGATAAAAAAGAAGGTATAATGACAAGGAACAAACTTAAAGGTACATGTTTGTTTAGTGAAATTGAACCTAGATCCATTAAAGATGCTTTGAATGATGAAAGTTGGATAGATGCCATGAATGACGAGATTGAGAAGATAGAAAATAACAAGGCCTGGACTCTTGTGCCTAGACCAAAATACAAGAATGTGATTGGTACTAAGTGTGTTTTTAGAAACAAGTTGAATGAAAAAGGTGAAGTTTCTAGAAACAAGGCAAGATTAGTGTGTAAAGGATATGCTTAAGTAGAGGGTATTTATTATGGAGAAATTTTTTCTCCTATTGCAAGACTTGAAGGAGTCAGACCTCTTTTGGCATATGTAGCACATAAAGGATTCAAGGTATACCAAATTGATGCAAAATCTGCATTCTTGAATGGAATTCTGGAAGATGAAGTCTATATTGAGCAACCTGAAGGTTTTATTGATCCTAACAAAAAGAATATGGTTTGAAAATTGCACAAATATTTGTATGGACTAAAGCAAGCTCCTAGAGCTTGGTATGAAAGAATGCATGGTTACCTAGTGAGTTTTAGATTTCAGAGAACTAATGACAATAGTAGCTTGTACATCAAAGAAGGACCTCACAACAAGATACTATTAGAAGAGATATTTGTTGATGATATAATATTCACTGGACATGATGATTTATGAAAAGTATCCTTTAAAGCAATGAGTAAGGAATTTGAGGTGTCTATGTTTGGAGAAATCAAATTCTTTGTTGGTTTACAAGTTCATCAGATGAAGGATGGTATCTACATTACTCAGTCTAAATACATCAAAGAGATACTGAAGAAATTTAGAATGGAAGCTTCCATACTAGTTGGGACACCTATGTCTACTAGACATAAGTTGTCTAAGGATGATGATCCAAAGGAGGTAAATCAGACTACCTATAGATCCATGATCGGTAGACTTCAATATGTTGTTCACAGTAGGCCTAATATTGCATTAGCAGTTGGTATTGTTTCAAGGTTTTCAACTAATCCTAGAGAGAATCATTTGATGGCTATAAAAAGGATTCTAAGATATCTTAAGGGCACTGAAGATTATGGATTATGGTATAAGAAAGGAGGAAACTTTGATTTGAAGAATTTTACTGATGTTGATTGGGCAGGAAGTGTTGATGGAAGAAAGAGAACCAGTGGTGGAGCATTCTTTCTTGGAAAGAGGTTAGTCTCTTGGACTAGCAAGAAACATAATTGCATTTCTTAGTATACAGTAGAGGCAAAGTATGTTGCTGCAACAATGAATTGTTCAAATATCATATGGTTCAAACAACTATTGTCAGGTATGAAGGAGGAAATATAAGATCCAATTGTTATCTACCGTGACAACACTAGTGCTATTAACATTTCAAAGAACCCTATGATGCATACTAAGACTAAGCATATTGCAATAAAGTATCATTTCATGAGAGAATTGGTTCAGAACAAGGAAGTAAGGTTGGAATATGTAAATACTAAAGAACAAATTGTAGACATATTCACAAAACCTTTACCTAAGGGATGCATTCTTGTATCTTAGAGGAGAGCTAGGGGTGATTCCCCTAACTGAGGCTCATTAAAGCACATATTAGTGATGCATCAACCAAGCTATAGTGAATATCTAACAAGTCGATGTAGATTGTGAGAGGTTATTGCATATGAATCAGTACATCAGGTACATTACAATTTCATTTGATGGAGTCTTTGGCATTGGATGTCAAAGAGGGAGAGATTATTGATGTCATGCCAAATAAATTAGTATGTTAGAGGGAGAAATTTTATCAGAAACAAAGATAGATGTAAGAGGGAGAAATCTATATATCAGTGACTGTGAAGAGGAAGGGATTTTTCTGGATGAGAATCAGAATGAAACTAAGGACATTAAAATTTTTACTCTTGTTTCTATTTCTCTAAAATTCTTTGTATAATATCATGTTTTTCCATCAATGCCAAAGAGAGAGATTGTTGAAGACAATTATTCAATTGTGTATTGTCATTGATGTTACACAAATCTATTTGCAAATGTATTGATGTTACACAAATGTCTAAACCTGACCAAGCATAGTCAATGTATGCCGAGCTCTCTCGAGCATTGAAGAAGACTCCAGTATTAGCCAAGTGATTTTCTATACTAATCGAGCTCAGTAGGTTATTGAAGGAATTTATGTACTAACTGAGTTCACTTGGGAAATAAGTAAGTTTAGTTTCAATCGAGTAATGGTTGGGCATCAAAGGATTACATTGTTAACCGAGTTATGCATTTAGTGTCAAGCGACTAACAACAGTTTACACTTTATGTTTAATTGGTTAATAACAACTGACATATTTGAGTTTTATTTTTTATTTGGAAAGGTATTCAAGCCGACTTGACAAGGGCTACCATATATATACAGGGTCAAGTTTGGATTGAATATGAAGTAGAGTTTTGATATGAAGAGTGAAGGCAAAGTAAGAAGGAATTCTGATTAAAGGATATAATATCCAAACCGAGATGAAAAAGAATATTTGATCAGTGAGGATCCAGTTAAAGCTAGAACAAAGATATGAATCTACAAATTCAGTTGTTTCTTCAATCAGGTCAACTCAGTGTTACTCTCTAACAATTGTAGCAGTGATCCAAATCTCTTAACAGAGTAGACTTAATAGTCTTTCATAAATCCTCTCACAAGGTGGCATTTCTACATTGAAGTGTTTGAAGACCTCTAACAAGGCCATGTTGGAAAGTTGATACTAAAGGGATTATATGCCTATTTTTTTGTTTTCATTATGGAAAAAAATTCATATGAAGTTTTGACAGTAAGTTCACAAACTTTGAAGATCAAGATTTGGCTAAGTATAGAAAGAAAAACATAACAGAGGTATACAGTTGATCAGAGCACCAGTGCACATGCGTACGATCGAGTTAGAGTATGTGCCTTTGTACTTAAGCTTTATGATATGTTTTTATGCTTATTCTATACATGTATGGTAAGATAGGACAGTACAGAGAAGTTACAACAAGTTCAAGTGCCACTAGCAGTTCAACAAACAAAGCATGGAGCCGACTTTAGATTTTGATTAGCGTATATTATTTTGTTTTGTAATGGCTATGCACCTATTGTAATATGTTTGTAATTATGTTATTAATACTCTTTTAAACACGCTTAATCCAATTCATTTGGAAGTGTTGTATATGTTGATTTTGGGTTGACTAAGTTCTAGTTTTTGGTTGCGTCTATTCAGGCATGTATATATACTTGACATGAAATTTTGTATTAAGTGTAAGAGTCAAAAATAGATAGTAAAGTTATACAAAAGAATAGTATAAAGAAATCAGTATGAGATATAGCTCTTTAAGAGATTAGATCATTAGTGCATAAACAAAACTGATCAGACAACAATGTCATAACAATAGTTCAATTTTTGGATATAGCGTGTATCTGTTATCAGGAGGTTGTAGCCTTCTCCTTGTTGGGAAGTGAGCTCTGGCAGTGAGCCATTCACCTTTAACAGGATTTTTTACTCCTAAAAGGGTCATTGTACTTGCATTGTAAATACTGCTCCTAACAGGGCAAAGGAACTCTAACAAGTTCACAAGACTAGTATAATTAATTGTGGGTACTATTTCCCACCGGGGTTTTCCTCTAATGAAGGTTTCCCCATAAACATATCTTGTGTTATGTGTCATTGTGTTATGATTTATATGTTATCTATTCTGATTTAAGTTTCAAGTTGCTGAAATAAATTAAATTTCCAAACAATGATTCACCCCCCCTCTCAGTGTTTCTAACAAGCCACTCCTAATAGGGTGATTATATCCTCTAACAAGGTCACACCTAACAATTGACATGGCTGGCTCCTGTAAGATATGAAAAATGGGATTCAGGAGATGTAAATATATAAAGATGGGGTTTGAATTGTTAATTTTTATTTGTTTTGATTTCCTTAACCCTACTTTACACTTGAATTTGATTGATTGTATATTGCAATTGTGATTGTGATTAAGGGAAGATAAGATGCTCCTTTCTTTCACCCTCAAATACATAAATAGGAGATCCAATTTTGATCAACCCCAAAGGGTTAATACACAAATGAATCCACTATTTGGAAGAGACCAAGAAAGGGGATATTAAATTCTATAAATTGATTGATTAATATGATTAATGATAGTAATTGAAAAGAATAGGAGAAAGTACCAACCTTGTAAAATGGTAGATCAAAGATTGCTGTTTTTTGAGATCTGTAGACTGTTTCTAGAGATGCTGATAGTTGATACCGAACCAGAACATAGAGATGAACAAAACCCAGAAATATTTTTCCATTCTGATGTTTCCTTATGAAAAAGGTCGACCCTATACCACTTTTTCCAACTTGATCTGCTCAACTCCGAAAGTGTCCCTGTTCGCACAGTCTGAAAGAAATTCGAAAAGGGTATCCAGATCTGGCCTTGGATCTACAGTCTCGAACCTGTACCTACAAGAAAAATGTTTGTTTTTTGGGGGGAAGGGGTTTGCCTTGGTCAAACCTCAGTTTTGGAATTAACCTTAATATATGTAATTGAAAATTGCATAAAGAATAACAAAGCAAAACTCAAATTCACCTTGCTTGTAATGTCCTTGTGGCGGATTCGAATTTGTGGATCCACAAGTATGCTTCAAAACATGGAATGTAGAATGGAAGTATGTCTTTAATATCTTTCTTGTAGATCTCCAACACCAAGTCTTGAATGGATTCTTGAACTTGACAAGGGATTTGGAAGAAGATGGATGGAGAGATCACCAAAAGGGCACTTTTTGGCTTGAATCCTTCAATGGCCTCCA
>MU228246.1:1537017-1562730 GCA_018584345.1 Thuja plicata
ATGCTTGATGCTTGATTAGAAGACTTCAATTGCTTGATTGTGGTTAGAGAAAATGAGAGGAGAAAGCTCCCTTTTATATGAAATTTGGGCACAATCTTCTAAGGAGGCCTACATAGGATAATTAAATAATCATTTAAGACTTTACCCCTAGGAGAGGACCTATATTAAATATAATTTATAAATCAACTGATTTAGAACCCGAAACAGCCAACCCGAAAGCGGGAATAAACTTTTTGTGAAGACTGACATCCCGGAAACCAAAAGTTCCTAGGATTTAGACCCTGGGACAGGGTCAAGGTCGGCCCTGTCCTAGGATAGGTCCAAATTTGATCCTATCTAAGGGCAGGGATGAGTTTGACCCTATCCTAGGAGGTCAACCCTGTCCCCAGATCCCAGGATCACAGGTCAGAGACCTAGAATGCAAAATTTAGGTCAAGAAATGAAGGTTAGAAAGGTAGGTTAGGGGGGAAGCCATGTCAAGATAAGGAACCCATTAAAAGGTTATTTTCATGACCCCAAACCACTCACTCAGAAGGCTAAACCAGTCTCCTATGGAAGTGCTTCCATTTTCTGACTATACAGCTCCTAATAGGGCTCACTTCAGAAGAGTGAAAAATAGTAACTAGTTGCAATTGGTGGTTTTCCCAAATTGGGTTTCAACGTTAAATCTTGGTGTCATATATGTACCTATTATTTTCTTTATGCTTTATGTTTTTGTACTTAGTAACTAAAGGTTAATCACATTTAATATCTTAAGATTGCTTTGTTAACTGAGTAACAGCAAAATATCTTTTGTTAACCGCGCAAAGTGATAAGTTTGATTAAGACATCTAAGGGACTTGGATTTATTTTTGTAGTAAGTGATTCACCCCTCCCCTCTTAGTTACTCAACTCATTTCCAAAAAACATCTATTTGACATCACAATGCATCCATCTCATCTACATACATTCCATCCATCCATCATACTTTGCTTTACAAAAATTTCTTCGTAATATATATATATATATATATATATATATATATCTTATTACATTACCTAGTCAGCCCTCAAATACATTTTAAAATAGAATTAATACTTATGCAAAGAGTAAATACAAATTCAGTGACCTTATACTACCAAATAATAGGTTATCCAAAATCCCAATCCAAATTAGCATGTTTGGATTCTATGTCATACTCCCTCAATCATCGTGACTGTTCATCTGCCCTGTATTACTATTACTCTATCTTCGCATGTCTTCAATTGTCTGTATCTCACTCCGATAAATACAAAAACTCAAGTGACCTTAACTAAAGTTCATACATACCCCAAAATATCCTTGCCTAATCTTGTATGTCTCTATTTTCCATATACTAACTTTGTTGTCCAAAAATTTACTACTATACTCTGTATTTCTGTTTACTGTATTTAGTCATTTTGCAATCTGTATCTCCAAAACTGTAAACAACTCCAAGCGATCATCCATATCGGATGTGTTTCCATAAATGATAACCCTCAAGTGTCCCATAACACTCCAAAATGAATCACTTTACAACATAAAAATCATCACATATTGTGTTATTCAGTAGAATTATAGAACCATTTCCTTTCATATGATATGGAGCATCATTACCAAATCTAACAAATCCTCCATCATGATTTTTCAAGGAAATAAACTTAAGTGTGTCACTAGTCATGTGATGTGAACAACCACTATCTATAATCTATGTTTCATTCTTACTTACTTGTGATATTAGGGCTCTTGGTTCTGCTTTGTTTTCTTCATCAGAATCATCTTTAATAGCAACATAAACAACTTCTTTTCTATCATCACTATCATATGAATCATCATCACATAGTCCTTTATTAGTAATATGACAGGATTTATTACCTTTGTTTTTTTAGTCTCTAAATCTCCCCAATCTATTTTCTCTTTTGTCCTTATATCTGTTATCTTTCTTTTCCTCCTTATATTTCTGAGGATAGTTAGATGCAAAATGACCAATTTTATCACAATTAAAACATTTCAAGAGTAACTTACCTCGGTATTTTCTTTTGCCTCTTTGTATCCTTCTCGCTAACAAAGCTTCAAATTCTCTCTCATTATCATCAAATTCAGTAAATAACTCTTCTAGACCTTCAGCACAACTATAAAATTTCTCACTAGCACTACTCAGATATCCATCCCTGACTGCAGATTCCCTTATTTTTCAAATCTTTAAGGTACACTTAAATGCATATTCAATCTTAGATTTATCACACAAACTATTGTCAAAATATTTTAACTCAAATGAATTTAACTTACCAATAGTATCATCCAGTGAAACATTCATCTGGGAAATATATCTTAGATCTTATATAATAGATACACAAATAACATAGCTCAGTAGCAGGGCTCTCAACATATTTCTTATAATATCATCCTCTATTATGGTTCCACTAGCTCCTCTGATAGAATTAATAGTCTCCTTAAGTGTTATACTGTACTGTATTATGTTCTCTCCTTCTTTCATCCTCAGAGTAAAATTTACCTCTCAAACTTTCTGCTTTAGCCTTCTGAACATGGTGATCTCCAGTATAGGTCAAAATAAACTTATCCCACATTTGTTTCAAAGTAGTACATCCATCAAGTTCATCATATTCCCGGTCAGTAAGTTTAGAAGCAATCTCAATCATAACTTGTGTATGTTAATGTTTCTATATTTTCTCACTGATTGTCAAAGGTGCAGTAGTTGGTGCAACATATGATGACATGTAACTGATTGAATGTTTGAAGATGTTAAGTTGATCACCAAAATGGAGAAAGATAATGCAAGACATTAAATAGTTAATGGATTGTATTGTCATTGATGTTAACTTGATATAATCTGATTAGTTATATTCAAAGTGTCAAAGACTTCAGAGAAGCAGAGAGATAAAGATTATTCTTTCAGTAATGCATAAAAGACAAGTATTCACTAAGTGACTACAAAAAATGATGGCTAGTGGAACCCGGCGGACATAGATCACTGAAATTTAAGTCACAGTGATGCCCAAGCAAAGAACCTAATGAGCATTACCGACAAGAAGAATCACAAGCATACCCGACGACCAAAATTACAGTGTAACCCGACAGATAGATAATCTCGACAGACAAGCAACCCTGATGGAGAAGCCCAAGGAGAACTAAAGTGTTAACCAAAGCTAACAAGAGTTAAAACATCAAAATTAATTGGAGTTCAGAAATGACAAAATATCTAGCTGGCAGAGCTAAATATAAACTTAACTTGTAGTTATCATTGTTTTCATCGACAAGATAAAACCAAAGATAAGTAAAGGATTTAAAGCTATTTTGTCTAGTTGGCAAGAATATTTCTATGAGATAAAATAGGAGTTATGCTTTAAATCATATTGGAAAGAATTGTGGATCACGCCAAGATCAAGAAAATCAAGAACCTAGAAACGGTGATATCATGTCTATAAAGAGATAACTTAATTCATTACAAATTAAGAAAGGGGAGTGAATAGAAAAGAGGATACTAAAGAGAAACTGATGAAGAACAAATTCATGCAGTCCTGATCAATCAAGATGAGGAAAGAGCTAGATATTTCTACGGATACCGAGCAATAGAGGAACACAACATCACCGAGCAGAAAGTGGAGCAAAGGTATTGAGATGATTTATTGATTAGAAAGAGCTTACAATAGATCTGAAAATCTATAAGTCTAAGTTGTATATGTGAAAAAATCATACTATTTTAGTTTAATCATTGATATAGAAAGTCTCTTAACCAAGAAGGATTTAAAGATCCTTTCTATATTGAGATACATCCCAAGGAGTATCAAAAAGTTTGATCATGAAGATAGCATGAGATGCCAGATACCATTTGACAAACTACATCGGGTTTGGTAATAGAAGGTAGCATAGAGATGTCTGATATCAAGTGAAAAACTATTCTACTAAATCCTCTCACAAGGTCACACCTAACAATGTGTATGTAACCTTTAACAAGGTTGGCTCTTCACCGAGCTCACTTCAGAAGAGTGAACATTTTGGGTTACCTGTCCCAAGTGATTTTTCCCTTAATATGGTTTCCACGTTAAAAATCCATGTGTCAATGTGTTTATGAGTCATCACTTTAGTGTTTTTCATTACACATAACTAATCTGGATTGATCGGTATACTCTAAGTAATTTACTATTTTTTGGTTAAATGAAAGACTTTTATTTGGTAAACTAAAAGAATAAGGTTTAATAGCGCATTCTGAGCAGTAGTAATTTGATAAGTATATTTGAAGGAATTCATCTTATAGGACTAAAGATAAATAGAGGCTTAATATTTGGTACTAAGTGTTTGGGTTGATTAATTAGAATATTTTTGAGGCCACTGATTCACTCCCCTCTCAGCTATTACTAACAATTGGTATCAGAGCTTGTGTGCTTAGAAAGGGAGTTTAACAGCTCAAGCAAAAGATCACAAGATGAAAAGACAAGATGTTCCCAAGTTGAATAAAGACAACTTTGCATCATGGAAAAGTAGAATAAGACTCCACTTATCAGGTATTGGTAATGATGCTACTCAATACCTTGATATTGAGATGGTATTTGTGGCCATGAAGGATGTCTCAGATGAAGAAGAAGAAAGGTATGGAACTACACTCATATCTAAGGTTAGTAAGAATGATATCTGGATCATAGATAGTGGCTACACTCACCACATAACCAATGATAAGAAATTTTTTGAAACATGTGAATACTATAATGGTGGTTCAGTAAGAATGGGTAATGACACACCTTGTCTAGTTGAAGGTAAAGGAACCATAATGTTAAATAACCTGATCAAATGTGAAAATGCTTACTAGGTAAAAAGAATGAATTATAATCTATTAAGTGTTTCATAGCTAAACAATATAGGTCAAAGAATAACATTTGAAAATAAGAAGGCAAAGATCTTCAATGAATCAAGAAGGTTGATCAAAATTGGTGAACAGAAAAAAGGTAACCTTTTCTATCTTGATGACATTAACACCACTTGTTTGATGGCTAGAAATGAAGACATATGGTTGTGGCACAAAAGATTTTTTCATGTGAACTTTGACAACATGATAAAGATAAGCAATAAGAGAAATGTCAGAGGCTTACCGAGCATGACTAAGCTCGAGCATATCATGTGCAAGAATTGTCAAGAAGGTAAGATGAAAAAGTATAGTTTCAAGAGTAAAGCCTATACATCTAATACAATTCTAGAATTATTCCATAATGATCTATGTGGACCCATGAGGATAAAGAGTTACTATGGAGATAGGTATTTCATTCTCTTTGTTGAAGATTATTCTATAATGATGATAGTTATGTTTTTAAAAGATAAATCAAAAGAATTCAAGATGTTTAAATGGTATAAGGCTATGGTAGAAAAACAAAGTGAAAAGAAATTGAAATGCTTAAGGTCAGATAGAGGAGGGGAATTTACTTTAGATGAATTCACTAGCTGTTACAATGAGCATGGAATTAAAAGATAGGTTTCTGCACCAAGAACACCACGGAAAAATAGATTTGCTGAGAGGAGAAACATATCAATTGTTGACTGTGCAAGTACATTGATGATTGAGAAAAGCATCACTCAAAATTTTTTGAGGGAATCTGTCAGTACTACTGTATACACATTAAACAGAGTAAAATTGAAGGACAGAAAAAAGACACCCTATGAGCTTTGGTATGGTCATACACCCAATTTAAGTTACTTTAGAATATTTGGTAGTTAATGTTATATTTTGAAGGATGATAGAAATGGAAAAATTGACTCCAAAAGTGAAGAAGGTATCTTCCTAGGGTATTCAACCAAAATCAAGGCTTATAAATGTCTTAACAAGTCATCTAACAAGATCATTGAAAGTGCAAATGTGAAAATAGATGAATTTACAGAAAAGAATGATAAGGAAAGTAGAAAAGAACCAAAGGACTACACAAAGTTTTTTTATACTGAAGAACCTAACACTCTACCTGAGAAACAATGTATCGCTCCCAAGCAACAGAACATTGCACCCGAGCATCAGACTACAATTACCAAAAATTAGGAAAATCCTCAAGATGATGTTCTGAGTGATGGAGATTATAATGAAGGTCAAGATGATGATCAAAATGATGAACACAGAGCTGAAATGAAACTTTCCAAGTATGTCAGAATACATCATCCATAGAATCAGATCATAGGAGACAAGAAAGCTGGAATGATAACAAGAAGTAAGTCACTAAGAACCAAATGTCTACTTTATGATTTTGAACCTAAATATGTTAATACTGCACTTGCAAATGAGGAATGGGTCAGTGTTATGAGTGAAGAGATAGAGAAGAAAGAGAAGAATGGTACATGGATGCTAGTACCAAGACCAGATGACAAGAATGTCATCGGTACCAAATGGATATTTAGAAACAAGCTGAATGAGAATGGAGAAGTCACTAGAAACAAAGCAAGATTAGTATGCAAGGGATATGCACAAAAAGAAGGTATTGATTATGGTGAAACCTTTGCATCCATTTATAGACTAGAAGGAGTTAGAATCTTACTTTCTTATGCTACATACAAAGGATTCAAGGTATACCAGATGGATGTCAAATCTGCATTGATAAATGGAATACTTGAAGAAGAGGTATACATTGAGAAACCATAAGGGTTTGTTGATACTGACAAGAGACACATGGTATGTAGACTACATAAAGCCTTGTATGGATTGAAACAAGAACCTATAGCTTGGTATGAAAGACTTCACTCCTATCTCATTAGCATTGAATTTATAAGAACAAGTGAAAATAACAATCTATACTTAAAAGAAGATACCGATGGTAATATTCTGATTGCTGAAATTTTTGTTGATGATATCGTTTTTAGGGGAAATCAAATGCTATGCAAATCCTTTGCTAATGAAATGAGAAAAGTGTTTGAAATGTCTATGTTTGGGGAGATCAAATTATTTCTTGGTCTACAGATTCTTCAACAAGATGAAGACATATATATATCACTCAGTCTGAATACATCAAGGAAGTGCTGAAGATATTCAAGATGGAAGATTCCAAACCAGTTTGAAAACCTATGGATACTGGATGTAAACTGACAAAAGAAGACAAATCTAATGAGGTAAATCAAATATTATATAGATCAATGATTGGAAAACTAATGTATGTTATTCATACCATACCAGATATAGCACATGTAGTTGGAATAGTTGCAAGATTCTCTGCTAATCCCAAAGAATCACATATGACTGCTATCAAGAGAATTTTGAGATATCTAAAGAACACTAAGGACTATGAATTATGGTATAAAAGAGAAGGAAAATTGAAGCTACAAGTCTATACAGATGCTGATTGGGCTGGAAACATTGATGACCAAAAAAGCACAATTAGAGGAGCATTCTTCATGGGTGATAGACTTATCACATGCATTAGCAAGAATCAAGGATGCATCTCTCAGTCTACTACAGAAGTAGAATATGTGGTTGCTACTGCAAATTGCTCCAATATTGCAAGGAAAAAACAATTACTGGAAGGTATGAATATGAGAATTCTTGAACCAATGATTATCTATTGTGATAATACCAGTGCAATAAACATATCAAATAATCCAGTCATGCATGCTAAGACTAAGCATATAGAAATCAAGCATCATTATCTAAGAGAAAAAGTGCAAGGAATGGAAGTGATACTAGAATATGTTCAATCAAAGGAACAATTAGCTGATATATTCACCAAGCCATTAATTAAAGATACATTTGAGTACCCAAGAAAGAGACTAGGGGTACAACCCTTGTCTATCAGTCAGTAAGCTGACTAGAAGGTTGCATCAACCTATACATTCAGAAGATCATTCATGTTTATGCAAGCAAAAAGATGGACAACAATAGATACATTTGTACATAGCAAGGTACAAATCTGCACCAAATACCAGAGTTAATGTATTTCTAATGGATAGGGAAATTCAAGGAATATATGATGGTGATATAGAAGAAAATTGTTTGGCATTGTTGTCAAAGGGAGAGATTATATCATTATTAGGAGGGAGAAAAATTCTCATCAGTATAAGGGAGAGATTATATCATTATCCAAAGGGAGAGATTGATTACATATGAAATATCCATCAAAGGGAGAGCAATAATAGAAGGAAGAGAGTACACACAAAGGGAGAGATGACTCATTGCTGTCAAAGGAAAAAGAGATTATCAAGAAGAGGAATAGTCAAGATAGCACACATATCAAAATAGAAAAAGAAGCTGCTACATCTATCCAGTGAAGGGATTGAAAATTAAAGATAATCACTCTACAAGAAACAAATCTAAGGCTATTTGAGCTTACCGAGAGCTAGACATTTGTAATAGGTACAATAGGAAAGATTTATGAAACTATTATATTTCATATTGTATTAGTAATAATATAGTGTGATAATGTAGTGTGTTTCCATCAATGCCAAAGGAAGAGATTGATGACATGTAACTCTTTGAATGTTTGAAGATGTTAAGTTGATCACCGAAATGCAGAAAGATAATGCAAGACATTAAAATAATTAATAGATTGTATTGTCATTGATGTCAACTTGATATAATTTGATCGGTTATATTAAAAGTGTCAAAGACTTCAGAGAATCAAAGAGAAAGATTATGCTTTTAGTAATGCATAAAAGACAAGTATTCACTAAGTGACTACAAACACCGATGGCTAGTGGAACCTGATGGACAAAGATCACCAAAAGTTAAGTCATAGTGATTCTCGAGCAAAGAAACCAAGGAGAAAAATCACAAGCATACCCGATGACTAGAATTATAGTGTAACCCGATGGATAGACAAGCCCGATGGACAGACAAGCCCGATGGAAAGACAAAACTGATGAAGAATCTCGAGGAGAACTGAAGTGTTGAATGAAGCTAACAAGAGTTAAAACACCTAAATTAACTAGAGTTTAGAAATGAAAAAATATCTAGCTGGCAGAGCTAAATATAAACTTAACTGGTAGTTACCATTGTTTTCTTTGACAAGATAAAGCCAAAGATACATAAAGGATTTAAAGATATTTTGTCTACTTGGCAAGAAGATTTCTACGAGATAAAACAAGAGTTATTATTTAAATTAGATTGGCGAGAATTGTGGATCACGCCAAGATCAAGAAAATCAAGAACCTAGAAATGGTGATATCATGTCTATAAAGAGACAAATTAATTCATTACGAATTAAGAAAGTGGAGTGAATAGAAAAGATGATGCTAAAGAGAAACAAACAAAGAACAACTTCATGCATTCCTGATCAATCAAGCTGAGGAAAGAGCTATAGATTTCTACGAACACCGAACAATAGAGGAACACATCATCACTAAGAAAAAAGTGGAGCAAAGGTATTGTGATGATTTATTGATTAGAAAGAGCTTACAATAGATCTAAAAATATACAAGTCTAAGTTGTAAATGTGAATAGATCATACTGTTTCAGTTTAACCATTGATACATAAAGTCTCTTAACCGATCAGGATTTAAATATCCTTTCTATATTGAGATACATCCCAAGGAGTATCAAAAATTTTGATCATGAAGATAGTATGAGATGCCATATACCATTTGACAAAATACACTGGGTTTGGTCATAGAAGGTAGCATAGAGATGCCCGATATCAAGTGACAAACTATTCTACTAAATCCTCTAACAAGGTCACACCTAATAGTGTGTTTGTAACCTCTAATAGGGTTGGCTCTTCATCGAGCTCACTTTAGAAGAGTGAAAATTTTGGGTTACCGGTCCCAAGTGGTTTTCCCTTAACAAGGTTTCCATGTTAAAAATCCACGTGTCAATGTGTTTATGATTCATCACTTTAGTGTTTTGCATTACACATAACTAATCTGGATTGATTGGTATACTCTAAGTAATTTACTATTTTTCAGTAAATGAAAGACTGCTATTCGGTAAACTAAAAGAATAATGTTTAACAGAGCATTCCGAGTAGTAGTAATTTGATAAGTATATTTGAAGGCATTCATCTTATAGGACTGAAGATAACTACAGGCTTAATATTATGGTACTAAGTTTTTGGGTTGATTAATTGTAATATTTTTGAGGCTACTGATTCACCCCCCTCTTAGTTATTACTAACAACATATTTATTATCAAGAAAACTAATTCCATATTATCCTACTCTAGACACATGCAACCTCATTCTATTTTCCATGTAGAGAAATGATCCTTATTAAGATTTGGTGCTTCCCTCTTATACATCTTTAGATATTAACTCAAGTCCTTTTAAACTTATCACTTTAGAGTATCAAGCTCTGATACCAATTGTGGGTCCATTGAGGGGGGGGGGGGGGGAATCAGACAAAATCAAANGGGTCCATGGGGGGGGGGGGGGGGTGAATCAGACAAAATCAAATCTTAATGCTCAAAATTTAGCTCACTGATTCACTCGATAAAACTAAATATAGTAATAACCAATTCACCAAACAACTTAATAACTTAAACATCCATACATCTCAAATATGTAAATCAATCATTCAAACTCATTAACATCAGATTAAAATAAGTTGACACAAAATTTAATGAGGAAACCCAATTTGGGAAAAACCTCTGTGGGAATTGTCACCCATAATAAAAATGTACCCTTCTAAAGTACGCTCGGTTAAGAACTTATCATGTTAAAGCTTACAAGCACATTTGCTGAATGTGACCCTGTTAGGGGATTTACCTCATATCTATTAAGATCTTCAACCTATTAGGAGTGACCTTGTTAGAGGTCTTTAAACACTCTTTTGGAATGTCACCCATTTCTAGGATTTACAAATACAATTGTTAAATCCAATCGGTTAAGATATTTCTCTGTTACAAATACTAATAAGCAATAGTAAAAATTTAATCTATAAATATACAAATTACCTTTGCTTGTGTCAAATCCTTTATGCTCAATTGAATGCTGGCATCACATACTCCATTTATCTCTTTCTTCTACTATAGTTTCTTCAATCTTTGTTTCTTTGTTTTTCTTGGCAAATGTTGTTCTTCAGATTCTTCTTCTCTATTCAACTCACCAACAACTCTTTCTTTCTCTATTTTTTCTCATTCTTTATATAGACATAGTTTTGCCTCTTAATATCCTTAATTAGATTTTCCATTATTTGCGCTCTGTCATTTGATCATCTTCTTCATAAATCTTAACTCGGTAAACCACTTCACTTTTACCTTGGAACTGAAATTTTCTTGGAACTCACATAATCAGGTTTAATTGCTTGATCTTCACCTTAGATCTTCTCATTGAATTTTCATGTTCCTAGATATTCTAACAAACTCCATTTAATTCTTATCCTTATCCATCTCATCATTGCTTTGTATTAAATTCAATCTTATCATCATTTACAATAAATATCCTATACTCGGTAATCTTGCTTTGCAACTCGCTAACTTTATTCATTCACTTCTCGGTGTCTAACTCATCTTTGGTGCTTGGTTCTTGTATTTCTCTTGGTGTTTAGTAACTATGAATGACTAAAATAACTCTATACTGACTAACTCTATCTAGCTTGGTAAAGTAACTCTTTTAGTCATAACTTAACTCTTTGCAATTTCCAACTTAATCAATCAATTGTACCTACTTGATAAAATCAAATATATAGTAGAAAACAACTATATCATCATTACTTCATCATTGTTTGATCTATATTTGTCACCCATTTAACTTCTCCTCTTAATATATGGTAACATAATAAAAATCAGTAATCAATTGCTTAACATCAATGAAAAAATAATAACTGATCTAACCATTTCTACAATCATGATACTCAATATCACTCAGTCTTCATCATCTTCATAATTTGATTAATAGGAGGACACATTGGGAGAAAACACAGAAGATGAAAAGTATATGGAAGAACATGGCAACTCTGGAATTAAATTCCTAGAATATGAGTCAAACTTAGAAAGAGGAGGTGAGATATTAGTAACTATGGAAGACCCTTCAGGTACTAATCTTACTAGGAGCCAAATAAAGTTTAAAGCCCCAAATAATTCAGCCTCACTAGAAAATTCTGCTAAGAATAAGGAACTTGTCTTTTGAACTTCTAATTCTTGTTCAAAGGGTATCGAGGTTCAAGTTCACTATAGGTATTATAATAAATATCCTTTTGATATTGTAGAGTTTTGTAAGTTTTCCAAAATTTAAATATCCACTGCCAACTACCTAAAATTGAATCCTAAAGAGCTTGATAAATTGGTGAAACATGTTCATACAAACAACCCTCAATTATAGTCTAGTAGCCAACAGTTCATAAATAATGAGCCTCCCATTTCTCAAGTATTTTCTTCCCTCGAAATACCCTCATCTCAAGATGAACTATCTTTTAATGCACCAAATGAATCCTCTTCTACTTACTATGCAAAGCCCAACCCATTTTATGTCTCCTTATTTATGAACGGTCATAAACTTAGCAATTGTATCTTTGATTTTTGTGCTTCAATAATATTATGCCCTCCTCTATTGAAAAGCCTTCGGTCTAACTCTCACCAAGACTCTTGGAAGGTGATATTCCATGGATAACAAGAAAGTCCCACTGCTTGAAAGAATTAAATATGTAGAGGTGGCTCTCGCAACCTACCCTGATAAAAAGTTAAAATTGACTATCCTGGTGGAGGAAATTCCTACTAGCTATGAAATGCTACTGAGTAGGACATTTTGCAAAGATTTGGGAGGAGAAATGAAGATGGACTAGTTAGAAGCCACAATCCCCATAGGGAAGTGAAAATTAAAACTAGAACCTAAAGAAAAACACAAGTTCACAGTGTTCTTGCCCATTGACCCTAGATCTCAAATACTATATGAAGAATGCGAGTTTGGCAATTAATTATTCTTTTTGAAGGAGATGAAGGAAGAGCATGTCTTGGAACCAGTTCAAGGTGATGATCTCTAGATTCTATAATTCGATGGTAGCTATGCAATAAAAGGTTATGGAGCAGGAGTGGTCCCAATTTCAAGGTGAAAAGTTCCCTTTTTCTTTGAAGTTGAACTTTAAAAATACTAACAACACTGTAGAGTATGAAGCCCTACTGCTCAGATTGCAAGAAGCAAAAAGAAAGGAGGTAAAATTTCTCAAAGTGAAAGGTGATGTAGAGCTAACTGTTAAAGAAGTAAGAATTTTTTTTACTATTAAAAATGAGAGGTTGAAACATTACAGAAATAGGGTATGTGACAAAATTGAATACTATGATGCTTTTTCCATTGAAGCCACCCCAAAAGATCAAAACACTAGGGAAGACTCGTTGGCAGTGTCAGCCTCTCTTCTCCTACCTCACCCTAATTTTAAAGAAAAAAGCTATAGGGTAGAGATGTTATACAAGCCTAGTATTCCTGATAATGTTGATTATTGGCAAGTCTTTGAAAATGACCATCAAATTAAATTTTTTCTAGAAAATGCTGAGATGTTTGAATGTACCTATTTTGAAGGATCATAAGCTACTTGTGAAGAATTTTTTACTAATCCTCAGATTAATCCAAATGATGGTGTAATTAAGTCAAAAAAATAAGATCCCAAAAGGCCTAGTTTCTCTAGAGCAACTATTCACTCAATGAAATCCCTGGAGATTCTGAAAAGATCAACTTAGGTAGTGAAGTGGAACCAAAGTGGATATCTATTGGAAAAATTTGTACTCTAGAGGACAAGCGTGGCCTAATTGAACTGTTAAAAGAATATAAAAATATTTTTTCCTAGAGTTACGATGACTTGAAAGATTTCAGGAGTGGCCAATTTCAACATCGTATTCCCCTCAATTTGAATGTGTCTCCATTTAGACAAAATATAAGAAATTACAACTGAAAGGTTGCGGAGGCTATTTATAAGGAGGTAGATAAAATCCTCAAGGCCAAGATTATATATCCTATTCATCACTCAACCTGGATAGAAAACATCATTCTGGTGTGGAAGAATAATGGTGAGATAAGGATCTGCGTGTACTTCAGAAACCTAAATCAAGCCAATTTGAAAGATAACTATGCATTTCCAGTGATGGACAACATATTGCAGATAGTAGTAGGCTAAAAAATGATGTCAATTTTAGATGGTTTCTTTGGATATAATCATATAAGTGTAGCCAAAGAGGAACACCACAAAACTTCTTTTATAACCCTATGGGGAACCTTCACATATAATCAGATGCCTTTCAACTTGATTAATGTTGGAGCCACCTTTCAAAGGGAAATGAAATCTTTGTTCATAGATTTAAAGGATAGGATCATTGTCATCTACCTAGATGATTTGAATGTATTTTCTAAAAAGAGGAAAGATCATCTGAAAGATTTGAGAATGGCGTTGCAATGGTGTAGGGACCATGAGATCTCTTTGAATCCCAAAAAATTAATGTTTTGTGTGACATAAGGGAAATTACTTGGACACTTGAACTCTAAAGAGAAATCCAACAATTGACTCTTTCTTCAAATAGGGGTGGGGTTTAGTCCTTTGGACATGTAAATTTTCTTAGGAGATTTGTCCCAATTTTTTGAAACTATGAAACATATAGTAGGCTTGATGAGTGAAAATAAAGTGTTTAAATAGAGAAAGAATTCCAAGAAAGCATTCAAAGATGTCAAAGAAGAAATTGCACATGCCCCTACCTTAATTAATCCTAATTTCAAGAAAAACTTCATCATTTATTGTTACACTTCAGAACATACCATGTTTGGTATTCTTTTGTAGAAGGATGAATCAAGCATTGAGGATCCCATAGCTTTTATGAGTATTCCGCTAAAGAAGCATGATCTAAAATACTCTTTAATAGAGAAAAAGGTGTTTGTAGTAGTGAAAGTTGTTAAGAAATTCATTTATTATATCCTTCACTCTCATTCAATAGTTTTTGTACCTGATTCATCTATGAAAAGTGTGCTGATCTAGCAGGAAGTAGGCGTGAAAAAAAGAGAAACATGAGTAGAAAAAATACAGGAGTATGATTTAGATATCTGACCAACCGAATTGGTTCGAGGCTAGAGTTTATATTAGTTGATTTCTAAAAACAAGGGAATGAGGAGGATCCTCCTACTTCTTTATTCATAATTTTGGAAGATTCTTGGTTCACAGATATTGCATATTATTTAACCTATGGAGACTTCCCTAGTAATTTTTCACCGAGGGAAAAGAGAAAATTAAAATTGAAAGAAGCTAAGTATGTCATTTGGAAAGATGTTTTATACAAGAAAGTTTGAGATGGGACATTCCTAAGATTTATGGATAAGGAACAACAATAAAAAACTCCTAAAAACCTTTAATGATGAAGCCTATGGTGGAAATTTCTCCTCCATGGTAACAAATTTAAAAATCCTCAGAAACTGTTACTATTTGATGAGAATGTTTAGAGATGCATATAAATGGGTGGAAATTTGTGAGAAATGCAAGAATTTCACTAGTAAACCACAACTCGCATTACCACCCCCGAGACCTATTTTTATTGAAGAACCATTTAGACAATGGGGTCTGGATTTCATTGAGCCTCTCACACCTTCTTTGAGTGATGGGCATACACATTGTTAGCATTATGATTAAGATGAACAATTTCTAGATTCTTGCTGTACATTTTGGTGTTGTCATTACTGGCAGCAAAGTGTATTGAGCAAGTTAGATCAGATATACCAGTGACGAAGGTGATTGCATAAGGATTTTTCTAAGTATCCAATGTATAAGTGATAATATAGATAATATTGGTAAATTTTCTATGCGATGATAATTCTGAGGATCTTATGGTGCAGCTGAACAAGAAGTATGTAAAGAATTAGTTTTGCCTACATATATGATTATGTAAGAAGATTCAATGTATAGGAAGAGATTTGAGGCAAACACCAATAATTTTAGCAAGAATAGTGAACAGTCAAACCGGTCTAGTTAAATTGGTTAAATCGAGGTGGCGGTTAATTATTAGTCAAATTTAATGTATTTTTGAATTATATTATTGAGGGCTAACATTGAACATTACAATTTCCTATGTTGGCATGATTTCTTATGAATTTTGATTGGGATTTTGAGGCCGACTTAGGTAACACATTTTAGGGTTATTCTACCAACCTAAATATGCTTATAAGAGATGAAATTGAAAAGAAAAGAGAATTAATTAATGTTGCAATGATTGTGATCGTTGAAGGTGAATTTTTTATGATCAGAACAACACAATGAATAATATATAAGTGGATCTATTAGGTAGAAGGTGTCATCATTAGGTCATTCTTTGAGTTTCTTACTTAAGGAAAGTTCTAACAGGCTTGTAGTCAAAATCCTTTAACAAGGTTACTCCTAATATGGTATGCAAGATCCTAACAGGTCTAAAGACTAAATCCTTTAATAGGGTGAATCTCAGAAGGAGTTTTAAATCCCTTAACAGGGTAGTTCCTAAAATAACTTTATAATAGCTCCAAACATGGCTATAGATACTCTTAACCGGTTATACCCTTAATAGGGTTTTGTAATGCTCCTAATAGGGAAGATCTTATTGGTGCACCAGTGATATTTTTGGGTGATGATTCCCACTGTGGTTTTTCCCTCTAACAAGGGTTTCCATGCAAAAAATTTGGTGTCTTTGTGTTGATTTTGTGGATGTGTGTTCTGTTATGCTTTTATGTTATATTTAGCTTTGCATGTTGGTTACTTTGGGAGTTGATGAAAAGATTTTGTAGATCTATGGTTGCACTAATTTACCCCCCTCTTAGTGCCTTATAATATTAACATGAATATTTTGACAACTATGGACTACTTCATGAAATGGGTGGAGGCCATCCTAGCGAAGAGAACCACTTCAGAGGTAGTGTGCAGCTTCTTGAAAGAGAATATATTGGTACACTTTGGAGTGACACAGAAAATTGTAGCCCATAATGCAAATTATTTCTCCTCTAAGGAGATAATGATGTTTTTTTATGACCATATAATATACTTATCCCATTCCTCAAATTATTATCCCCAAGGGAATGGACAGGCGGATTCTAGCAACCAAAAATTAATATCCATTATGAAGAAGTTAGTCAGTGATAATGCAAAGGATTGGCACAAAAAACTTTATGAATCCTTATGGGCTGATAGAACCACACCAAAAAGAGTGATATAAATGGATCCATTTGAGTTGGTGTATGGCATAGGAGCCCAATTATCACCACCACTTGAGCTAGCAGTGGCTAAATTACAAAGTGTTGTGGAGGACCAATATTTTCAAATCTCTTTAGAGAAGAGAGTGACACATTTGACTAAAATTGAAGAAGAGATGGATGAATTGGTTGATAGGATCACTACACATCAAGCTCAGATCAAGAAGGTCTTTGATAGAAATGAAACACCAAGAAAGTTTATGCAGGGCGATGAAGTATTGTTACGGGAAAAGAGAAGAGAACCTAAAGGGGCACATGGGAAGTTTGACTCACTCTGGAAGGGGCCCTTCAAGATACACCAGGTATTGAATCCTAACTCATTTAAGATGGCATATCCAAATGGATATGTATCACCCTTGTCCTATAATTGAAAAGATCTCAAATTGTAAATTGGAGTCCCATGTCTGTACATAGTTTTTTTCCTCGTTCTTGTGTGGTGTGTTCTTTGTTTTAGTTTTGGATTTTTTTGGTTCTTATTTGTTGTTCTATTTAATTAGTCTATGTGGAACCATAGATTTAGAGCTCTCTATATTTTGTCTTAAAATGCAGTCCCTAATTAGAGTCGGTGTTACCTCAACTCTCAATTTTTTCCTTTAATTCAATTTTTGTGTAATTGTCCTTCAGTAAAATTGGATTTTAGTTTCTTTTGTCTAGGTGTCATGTCTCTTAAAGTATTTTTCCCTTTAACCTTTGTGTTAAGTCCTGGTTTGATGATAAAATAGAAACATTGGGCTTAGAACTTGAACTTTTCATTAAGGTTCAAAAGGTTCAAGGTTCATCAATTATGCTTAAGTCTTTCATTTTTGGCATGTAAGTTTGCAAGGAGTAAAGTGTTGAACTGTTGAACTTGAACCTTTTTAGAAGTTCAATGGGTTCAACCGATTCAAGGTTCAATCATGTCGGTCTTGTCAAGTAATTGTGTTAGTCTTTTGTCCTCTTTCTCATTCTTATTTGGTCCTGATCTTCTAAAGATATAACAAGCAACCTAAGTAAATTTGAACTTTGAACTTCTTGTACAAGTTCATTTGGTTTAATGACTCAAAATTTCACCAATCATTAAAGTGTAAAGAAGAAGAGAAAGATATATTTAGAAAGGGAATAGATGATGAAATAGAATATCTGGGAATATTTTGAAATATAAATTTTTATATTTTTGAAAAAGGAAAGGTAATAATTTATTGATAACCTTGAATACTGAAGTGACAAGTAATTAATGCTTACAAAATGGGAAGTGTCTTGTTGCATTATTTTGGAACGAATGAAAATATTAAGTAATTATTCTCTGAAATTTTATCTTCTTTAAGAAGAAATTAAAGGCTCATTTGATGATTGAAAAGACACAATTTTAGCAAACAAAGGAGATAGTGTAGAAGGTAAAAGGATTTTCTCCGCTTCTAGAGTTGTAGAAGTTTCAAATTGGTAAAGGTACAACTAAAGCTAAATATAAGAGGTCTGCTACCAGAAAAAAAGCCCAAAAACATTGTAGTGGTTAGCTCTCCTGTCTAAACCACTAGGTCAAGGATGAAGAGAAGAAGGAAAGGGGCACTTGCTAAAAAGGAGGTCATAGATTTGGATTTAGGTGAAGAGATTGATAAAAAGATGGCTAATCAAAGTATTAGTTTTCCTAAAATAGATGCAGAGCAACAAAAAATATTCCATTATAGATCTTGCAACCTTGATGGTTGTTATTGACCAAAGGCCTACCCAGCCTTCTTCTAGAAAATATATTTTTTATGTTACCCCCCAAATGGCTAGAGGCCTCAATCAGTGAGAAACATAATGTATTTCCAGTCTCTCTACCACTAGAAGATATGGTGAGTAAATGCTTGGGGAAGACCCCAAAATCTAAAAAAATGAAAGTTACTTCCAAGATGAGCATAGGTGCAAACACAGGGAATTGGAAGGTAAAAGTAGAAAATATTTGACATACGATGAGGTTCACAACCCCACAACTAAAATTTTTGTGGTAGAGAAGGTATACCTAGGAGTCGTCTAGAGATGCTGATAATCATAATTTTGATCTCTCTACTAAGAAAATTCTGAATAGGTCCTGGAAGGATAAAAAAGATAAGAAATAGTTGAAACAGACGGTGCAGGCGATGGAAGAATATATAGATGTTATCATTAGTCCCATTCTACAACCTATTTCTCAAGTATCTCTATCTTTTGACAAAAAATACCAGCTAGCCAAGAAATCCTAGGTCAAATTCATCGAGAAAAATGGTGCTGGAAGTATTCAATGATTGGTTAGAGGGAGTAATAAAAGAGTGTAGCAAGTATATCATAGATTCTAAGAAGGTCTACGATGATACCAGTGCAACCATTGACGAGTTAAAGACAAAAGATCTTGCCTAGGAAAATGAGGAAACAAAATGGATGATAGTAGTGTCTCACATGGCTGAAGTTCATAAATATGGAGTCATGAAATTCTTATTAGAAAGATCTATGAAGAATCTTGAAGATGGTGTGTTGTATACATGTAAGGAGAATATAGAATGAAGGAACTCTATGTTGAAACATGACAGAGAAGAATTCATTAAATTGGAGAAATAATTGAGCAACCTCACTCAATTGTTTCTAGATGATCTCAAATGCATAAATCTGATTTATGTACGAGAAGATGGAACTACTAAGAAAGACATGGATGTTGTTCTTAAAAAATTCAAAGAGTAGATCAACCAAACAAAGTAGGTCAAAGCCCTAGTAGTGGAAGATCTTTCAAAGGTGGAAAGGACCAAATATTTACTATATGTATGCTTAGGCCAACTTCCAAAGCATGAAGTGAAGGTGATGTAGATCAAAAGAGAAAAGGAAGTGTGGAGACAACTAATCGTTCATATCACCATTCCTAATTTTTAGGTGATTGAAGTGCTCATTGTTGTTTATAAGGATTAGAAAGTGACACATGATCCTACCACTAATAAAAACCAATTCACATGCTCAGATGTGTTCGCTCAACCTTAGTTATGTGTCCACATTCTCTCTGATTTGTGATTTAGCTTTAGGACAATTTTTATTTTAAGTTAATCTCAAATTAGTTTCAAAAACTATATTGTACCATGGGATTGAGTTAACTGAACTCTGAGGTGTTAAGTTAGTTTTTGGAATAGACTATATATATGTGATTGAAGTAAATTAAGAAGGTTTGAATGTTTTTGATTCAATAGAATATAAGTTGTTATTGTGATATTTTGAAAGAAACTCTTTATCTGTGAATGAAAAGGAAGACAATTTTTTGGCAAGTTTAGATCTATGTGTCTGAATTTATGAGGATGAATTTTCTGTGTGAATTTTACTCTTAATTGTCAAATATTTGTTTGCATTGCACTATTACATATATTCTTTATAATCTTTTTTATAAAGAAACAAATATTGAAAATGGAATAGATATGTTATGTTTATGGTGAACATAATTTGTGTATGTAATCACCCTAATTTGGTCTTCTCTGACCATGGATCTTATTTTCCCTAAGTGTGATCATACCCCCAATTATGTCAAGAGAACTCTTCAATCGGTTGGCATAATTCATTCAAATCAAATTTAAACTCCTGAGTGATTTAATCACTAAATTTCATTAATCACCTTAGCCAATCAAATCAAATCAAATCAATTTAAATCAAAACATGGCTAAGGTAATTAACTGAAAGGAATTAAATAAAATCCTAATTATATCTCATCACTTGCAAAAGCCTATCCTCTAGTCTAAATTAATCTAATTAATTGGCTATAGTCCTAATTAATTATCAAAAGCAATCAAAAGCTTAAATAATTAATTTCCCTATTTTTGAATGAATATATTAAATATAATTCATTTCATTAATATTCCCTCTAAATTAACCTACCTCAACTACCTTAACCCTGGGTTCAAACTAATCCCAACCCCTTCACCCATGCTAAACCTACTTCTAATCTTAATCCTATCCTAACCCACTTCCTAATGTTGTCACATTCCTAATTTTGTGATTAGGAATTCAACCCACTTCCAAAAGTCAAAGTTCTCAAGCTTGACCTTAAACCATCACCCGTGATTCTTAAACCCTAACCATTCCTCTTAAATGCTCTCATAAATGCATCATTTAATGTATATTCCTTCCACCATGCCTCATTAATGCCATTCACCATTAATGCTCTTACACCACCATTAAGGTTTTTACACCTCCATTAATGCTCTCTCTCTCTCTCTCTCCATATTTCTTCTATAAATAGAATGAGTTTTAAGCTCAAATGGCCCTTAATTTTCATAGTTGAAAGCATTTTTATGTTGTTGAGATTATTATGATTTTATGTTGCATCTTAGCTTTGTTATTGTGCATTGTATAAATCTTCATTTTTAGAGCTAGAATGCATATTTCTTGAATATCTAGATTATTTTTTATTCAAATCTTTCATTCTAGGTTGTATATGTCACTATTTGTGCATAATCTAAGGGCATGATTATTGCATTCTTTAAACTCCTCCTAGATAGGAAGCAATAGATTGATTTTAGTGTTTAGCTTCAAAACCTTTCTTTTTATGATTTCTCACTAATATAATGATCTATTGAAGTGTTGTGTCATTCTTAATAGGTGCATAAAATCACACACACATTTTGGGCGCCCACCATGGTGCTCGATTTCAGATTTTGCCTCATTTTGCATCCATTTTTCACTAATTTCTCTTCATAGGTTTTAGGTACAAAGTCATTTATGGTGGTAAAGGATCGCATCCAGAATATGCCCTTGAATCACAGAATCTAGGCTTGCATCCCAGATATCCAGAGTCATTTCTGGTAAAGGCTCGCATCTGGTATGCATTTCATCATTTTTGGGGGTGTTTCATCGTATCTGGTAAACACAATCATATTTAGAAAATATAGGATTGTATCTGGTCTTTGTACTTACAGATTGAAAAGTCTAACCACTAATAGTTGAGTACTTGTTGCCTCTGATATTTTCATAGCTTAACTTATGTTTGCAGATCACCGTCAGAGCTAAAAGAGAGGGAGGAAGATTCCTAATGTGTGGTTTTGTAGTTTTCCATCCCCTTATCTTGACCTCCATTTTGTTTTGTTTTTCAAACTAACACATTTTCTACTCATTTGCTAAATCAATTAGATAAGTATGCTCTTTTCATTTAAGGAAAATCAAAAAATCAAATGTTGATTTAGAATTTGAAAGGAACTTGGGGTAAATGAACAAAGAAAACAAAAAATCTAATTTTGGGATAGTAAATGAACAATAAAATCACTAAATTTTGTGGCTCAATGAACATACACATCACTTAATTCATTTTGGGAAGGTAATTGAACAAGCAAAGCACTAAGAATTGTGGTCAAATGAACAAAAAAAACATTGTTTTCACGTACCATGTTTTCAAAATTTAGGAATATTTAAATCAAGCTCAAATAGCTTGAGGGAATGAACATTGATTGGAGTGTTTTGGGAGAAAATGACATGGACTAGGAGAGTATGCTCTTCTTCTTTCAAAGAACTAGAAATCTAGAAATCCTACGCTTGCCAATCCTTTGTATGATTATTAAATAGTAGGGGGCCTACCGGTTGAGAAAAAATCTCTTGGGAATGACCCAAGTGAGAATAGGTTTTACGCCAACCCTTCCAACTCACTATAAATAATTGCTTCCTCGTAGGCTAAAGCCTTGGAAGACAGAATCAGTTTTGTTCCCAGAATTTTGACACCATTCCTTGAACATAATTGGATATGTGTAGAGGGGAGCCGCTTGAATCTTGCTTGTGAGACTACACCTATTTGAGTACTCATAGGGATAAATGCCTCAATTTTTCCTTGTGCAATTTTATGGGAGATGGTTTCAAACGGATTGCCCTACCATAAACAACAAAATTTGTAGTCAAAACTACCCGATTCATCTCCAAAAGGTTGATAATCCTTGTGCAAGGCAAAAAGAAATTGCCCCAAGACACTTGTCATATCATGCCCTCACTTGCATTTGGAGTCAGCTAATATGAAATCATGAATAAATCCATTGCATGCTTGGTGATGGCCATATTCTAATTAGCATTTGAGTGTGTACCTAAGTCAATGAGCAAGGATTTTCATCCTCTACCTAAAAAGTAGGGTGTAAGAATGTGTTTGTTCCCCCTTAACAATACAACGATGCTTGATATGACTAAAAATAATTAAAGAGATAACGCCTTCAAAACAAGCAAAAAAATTCAATCCTTGATCTACATATGTTTTTCACCCACTAGCAAGTCTCAGAACGCGATCCTCGATCAAACAAAATTCACGCACTTCCAAAAAAAAATGACAGAATTGACAAAAATTGACAGAACCTCAGAAGATCATTTTTGGTATTTCCTGGCTCGCATTTTTTTGTGCAAGATCATATCTGGTATCTTGCATCTCATCTGGTCAGCATTTCATCACATCTAGAGTGAAAGGTCACATTTAGTTCATCAGAAGCTCACATCCTGTATTTCCTGACTCGCATGCAGAAGCTCGCATCTAGGATAGTGGGCATGTTCAGATTGATTTTTTAGAAAAACTCAGTAAATGTAGATACCCTTTTGGCTCATTAGTCTATCCTTGTTTCGTTTTCTGGTCTCTCTATCACTGTTTCAATACTTTTTCAGATGTCTAGCTTGCATGTCTTGTTAGTCTCTCACAATCGGTTCCAATGTGTGGTCTGTTCACTTTTCAAAACAACTTAATTCCCATCTCACTATCAGGGAATTCTAACCCTTTGACGTTGAAATTATTTACTTCCACCAAAACTCAAACAATACTCCTACCTAGACAAACTCACTTGAACGATTTGAGACCTTACTTGACACTATCGGGAAAATTTGACAAAGTTGAGATACAACTTCATGGTTAGCACAAGACACAACAAGTACACTTCTAAAGAATTGGAAGTGCTTCCTAGATCACTACATGTTCAAGGAGAAATATCTCATAGTTCCCTGTTCAATTTATACTCCCCAGAAGTGGAAAGATCCACTCACGAATGGAGTCAAGCTTTTGAGGAATACAACAATGACGAAAACCAAAAATGAGAAGATAGCGATGGTGAAGAAGAAAAACACTTTGACCATCCTTTGTTTGGTTCAAAAGACATTGGAAAAGATAATTGGTGAGGACAAAGAGAAATACTTTCTTCATCTGGCATAAAGTTACCTAAAGATTATAATTTTGAACAACTAAAGGAAAAGGTGGTGTTAACTCCTATCTCTATTCTTGCCAAACAGCTAACCTTGATGCAAACTGAGCTTGCAAAGCTCAAATAGGAGAAGGCTAAACCCAAGACAAAATACTCTTTGGATTCCATTTTTCCATTTCCTGTTGACAAGAGTATTACTATGGTTCCATTTCCTCCCAACATGGCAAGGCCAAAATATGACAAGTATACGGGAGAGACTGATCCACATGATCATGTGAGAGAGTTTTTTTCTCTAAGCATAGAGTACATGCATGAACCCACATACCTAATGGGGCTATTCCTAGGAATCCTTGGCAGAAATTCTATGGAATGGTTCTCCAAACTCACACCTAAGGTAAAAAATTTTGAGGAGTTGATTCAACGATTTATCCAACATTAATCCTATAATATACAACACGATGTAACCATGATGGACTTATGTAACATGAAGAAAAGAACCGGTGAGTCCTTTACACACTTTCTAAAAAGGTGGAGGAAAATATTTGCAAGGTATTCAAGAGCTATTCCCGAATCAGAAAAGATGGAGATCTTTATTAATAACTTGATACCTGAATTAAACTATGTATTACAAATGCAAGATTCACTTAGCTTTGATAGGATGATCAAGAATGCCATCTGTATTGAAGAAGTAATGGTTAAGAAAGGAGAAATTACTCTCCAAAGTGAAAAAAAATCTACCAACTCCAACTCCAAATCTAAATGGTGGAACAAAACAAGAATGTTGTCAATGATGGGGTAGTAGATGCATCTAATGTTAATCCTAAACCCGAGGTGTTCAATCTAATGAATAGCATGCAAGCAAGTAAATATGCCAAGGTAATAACTACCATACCTAAAGAAAACAATGAAAATGCCAAGGTTTGGCCCTGGACTTCCGAACCTCAATGAAAATTCACTCCTTTGGGAGAACCTCTTGAGACTGTTTTGAAGACACTATTAGACTACAAAGTTCTCACGATCCCAGATTCAAAACCATGGCAATCAGAAGTCAAACCCAGATGGTGGGATGAAAATTCTTATTGTGTCTTCCACAAAAACAAAGGACATAAGACTAATAATTGTCTTAAACTCAAACATTTTATACAAGACCTTATTGAAGGATGCAAGATCAAAGTGGAAGGACACACCACTAACGAAGACCATGCAACTTTTAACAAGCCATTCCCTAATTATGAGAAAAGGGAAGCATCAAAAGGAAAAGGAAATGAAGTAAATTACACCTACTCCAATAATGATAATGCGATCAACATGCTAGACATTAAAACTGAATCAATTAGTGAGGCCTCACCCCGACCCATCATAGCTTTATTGTTTGATCACACTTTGACACTTTATGTTTCGATACATTGATACACTTTTTGTTATCCCGATAGGGACTCGTGATATTATGATGTGATGATGATTATATTGTGTGGATTACATTTTGATATGGATTAGACCTAGAACAG
>MU228246.1:1572661-1611233 GCA_018584345.1 Thuja plicata
TTGGACATGTCATTTGTGAATGTGATGTATATTTTGTTTGGTGTCACTTGACACTTGTGTTGTCCATGTGGATAGTGACATGTCATTTAGGGCTTGGGAAATAATCACTTAACCTTATATGACATTATATTATCACTTTCATATAGATACCTTATAGGGATCCTATCATGTTGAAACTCGGATTTGAACCTTAGGGGTACTTTGGAGGGGTTAAAAGTGACCCTAGAGTGTATTTTTGACCAAAATTAGTTAACCTTAAGTGGGTACCTTGGGTTAGGGTTATTTTTCACCTATGGGAGAAACCTAGGTCACCATTATGACTTTCCAAAATTCCCACTTTTCAAAGGTGGCGAAAATAGAGATGGTCTTATGCACCTAACTTGTCCCACACTTCTTGCTAACCTCACAATTATGAGGGGAGACAAAAAAAGGCTAGTTGTCATACCTCATCATGGCTATTTCTTGAGTGCACTTTTGGAGGTCTTTTTAGAGGGTTTTGGGAGACTTAGTGGGTGTTCACCCACTCTCTAATTTTAGAGATAATTAAGGTTTTGGAAGGAGGAGAAAGATAAGGAATTAGGCTCTTCTCAAGTTTCATTTTGCCATAACACAATTGAAAGGTTGGTTACTCATTTACATGGAAGTCTTCTTATTTGATCCATTAGATTAGCATGTTGTTCTTGCTCTCTCTTACATATGTAAAATGTTGTTTGTATCATTATTTTGTATGGGATGGGATTTGGGTTTTAGAAATTCATGTTTATGGTTTTATTTTTGCTTCAATGAGGGAGCTCTTGTTCATGGGAGTGAGGCATTACTCACCCTTTGATAAGGGAAGAAGTGGCCTTGAGTGAAGGGGTTAGTTGGGCTCTCCATTGTGGTGAGAGTCTCTTCTCTTGGAGAAGAGGGATAAAGTCATGGTGTATGGGCTCCATGAAGCCATTTGTATCCTTGCATCTTGAGGTTGTTGATAAGCAAAGTATGTGTATGGAGGTTTGATAATGTAGCCTTGAAGAGGAAAATGAAATACTCATTTTGAAAAAATTTGGATGTAATGGCATTCTCCCTATTGGAAAAGCCCACCTTCAACCTCTTTCAATGAGCTTGTAAAACACATTTGTGTAGCCTTGGGAGGGAGTTAATTTTTGTTCATGCATATGTGTATTATTGTGAGCATTTTTGTTGAAGAATACCCATTTAGCCTTGGTTCTCCAAGCTCGGGGGTGGTCTCATAGAGACCTTGGTTGGGAGGTGAGCATCCCATGGTTCTCACCCTTTAATTGCAGGTATTGATGTCAAGACTCATGTGGATGAAGCTTTGAAGGAGTTCACTCTTTGGTGTGACTGTGTGGAAACACCTTATGTTGTTGTATTGTTGATCCTTGTAGTAATATCCTCCTCTTGTTGCATATTGTAATGTATTGAAAAACATCTTCAAGTATCATGTGAAATGCTTTCTTCATTATAAAGTTGGAATATTGTAGGTTAGTCATGTATATATGAAGTCTTCTCCATCATGAAGGATATGTAATTGTATTGGAAGAGGTTACCATAATGAAACAAAGACTCACTATCTTCATGCTTAGAGTATCCTATTTCTTGTAATGGAAATGTTATTCTTATTTGTGAAATTATATCCAAGGTTGATAGAGTAGACAATGAAATAATCTCATTAGATAACTTACCATGGTTAATGAATGAATTTAGTAATCTTTCTAATGTTGGTTGTAAATTTTCATATTCATTATAATCAATCTCCATTTGAACAAAGTCTCATTCTTATTCCTCTAAATTGAAGCATGAAATAATGAAAAAATGAACATGTTAGATTACTATGTTAAAATCTCATACAACCATCATTCAACCCACAATTCCCCTTGTAGAGTACACTAATTGGATAAATCAATGCATTCATGTGGCTTTCAAAAAAAAAAACAAGGAAATTAAAGGAAAATTCATATATTTGCAATGACATCTTTCAGATTTTTAAGAGAGAAAAACTCTCTAGATTTTGTATGAGAAGGAAATTATTCTCTTAACATAGAGAAAATTCCCTTCCCTTTTCATTATACTCCCCTAATTGAAATTAGTAACCTAAACCCCCTATCTTACACACTCTATTATCAACTAACCCGTAATTAATAAAGATTTATAAAACGCATATAACTTAAAGGCTAGTGGGCCCCATAGCCTTCCTTACTAGCTCATCTTAATAATTTTAATATTTGTTAACTTATTATATCGTCCTATGCGTTGGGTTTCAAGCCTGGCTTTTTTCAAAACTTTATGACAAAAAAGAAAATCTTGCATTTAAAAAAACAAAAAAAAAACCTTGGAGAAGGGGCAACATGTCTTGTCAGCACCCTAAGCTAGCATGGAGAGTGCAGAGGGTTAATTCTTCCCCCAAAAACCATGCCACATTTCTTTCTATCCTCTCCCCTAAAATAATATCTGTCATGACCTTTTCCTAAGGTCAAACCCCCCCCTTCTCCTCATTGCATGCGAAATGTTTACTTGGGGAATGGTAACATAGGATGGTGGGCCCTGTTGACTTCTCATTTCCATCTCCCAGCTTGGTTCCCACGCCACCTCCTTGGGTTATTTTAATTCCATGAAAAATTCTTGAAGAGGAGGTGGGTAGGTGGTATGGTGGGCTCCCCTAGAGCTAGTCTTGTCCCTTGTACTCTCTCTTTCCTTGCATATTTCAAAACCCTTAGTCCATGTCTTATTTTGTAAAAAGGTAAAATGATAGATTGGGTTATGGGATTTTGAGATGATAGTGTTATCTAGGATTAGTAGGTTATTAGATAGTTAGATTAGCAATTGGTTAGTAGATAGTAAATTAGTTTATCAGTTCTAATTCTTTTTGTTTTAAATCCTTTAGGGTGTAGAGTTTTAGGCTTATATGTATATCAAATCAATGGGGTAGTTTTAATTATCAACTTCATAACCTTAAATGTTTTGATGGATGAGATTGTTAATAGTTTCTAATTTTTAATTTGTATTAGATCCACTCAATAATATAATGATTGATCATTTTTAAGGGTTATGTAACATTAGTTGTTTAGGTTAATTTATAATTGCGACATTTACGAATCTAATTATTAGGGGTTATATTGCTCTTGTGATCTATTTAGGGGTTATGCTCGATTTTTATTAAAGTAAATTTAAATGGTGAATTAGGAGATAATTATAATGTCTTAATGAAAAGGTTAAATTAAAGTCGCATATTGAAAATTGATGGATTAGAAAAGCATGTTGTTTTATCATAGGAGAATAATTTTATTAATAATGTTTAATAGGTTAGGAAATCGGAATTGATCTTAGATTGGATTTAATTAATAGTTGATTGTTTTAGTGAAATTGATATTCAATCTTAATCTTGTCAATATCTCAATGTCTAATGTTAACTGGAAATTAAACTTGGATGGATTAAGTTGCAATCTAGGTTTAAGGTTAAGTAAGAGCAACCCAGATTAACATATGTTCCTGAACCACTAACTACCATCATGATTTTAAACAAGGAATCAGAGTTAGATAAACTTAAATTGAGTATTTAGATAACCCGTGGAGCAAGTTGATGCCCAACCTTGCATCTATTTGTGGCTTGACCCTTATTCAATCTGTGCATACTCTATGAAATTTGAAGGTTAACTATACCTTGCTATTATCCTTCCAACTCTCCCCATGTTAGTTGTACATTCTTAGGCGTTTTAAAAAAAAATTTGTGTGTGTGTTTTTCCCTAGTTTTGGGCATGGCACAATTGATGTGGTCACTATCAATGGTGTTAAAGACATATCTTCCCAATCAAATACAGTAACCCGAAGTCAAGCACAAGTCACAATCAAAGGACCTAGTTCCTCATCAAAACTAGCCACGAATTCCAAGGTACCTATTGTCACTATTCCTAAACCAATAGAAAAACAAATGGTGACCATTCCAACAACAAACTATAACTTGGTGGATCAATTACAGTGAACCTCTGCTCAAATTTCCATTTTTGAGTTACTTAAAATCTCCTTAGTGCATAGGGAAATTCTCAAATAGGCCCTACATACAATAAATGTTCTAAAGGACCTTGATGTAGACAAATTCCAAGCAATGGTTAACCATATCTCGACACCACATTACCCCTCTTTCTCAGAAGAAGATGATAAATCATTGACACATCCACATAATCAACCTCTTCATATTGAATTCCTAATTCATAAATCCTTTTTTAGACGTGTATTGATAAATGGAGGAGCAAGGTTGAACATTTGTACTCTCAATCTAATCAAGAAGATGGGTCTCTCAGAACAAACCATTAACTCAAGAAGTAAGATCACTATCAAAGCTTATGATGAAGAAGATAGATCTTCTAAAGGTCTCATTGTTTTACCTATCAGAATAGGACCCGTTGAAAGAAATGTAATATGTCAAGTTATGGATTTACCCTTGGATTAAAAAATACTATTAGGGAGACCTTGGATCCATAAAATGCAAGCAGTGCCATCTACTTTCCACCAGTGTATCCAATTCCCACATAATGGGGTGGAAGTAACAATTTCTGAAGATGCTAGTTATACTTGCAACAATGTTAAAGTAGGTAGTATGGTCTCACATAACAAGGAAGTTCCAAAAGAAATTGTACCTGAGACTACCAAAGATATGGTTATGAAAAGTTTTGGAAATACCTTAAAACTTGAAGAAACTAGTATGGGATAATACAAGCTGGACATGACCCCGTCATTGATAGAACTTCCAGTATCACCTAGATCTTATGGAAAACCTTCCTCATCTTTCACACCTGCTGCATCTAGAGAGCTAGAGATCCACAAAGCAACTGGTATGGTTAAAGCATCTACCTCTCATGATGATGACAAAGAAGAACATGAAGTCTTGGCCTAGCTTTACAAGGGAGAACCAAAAGAAGCTGAGGTAAAACATGTGGAAATATTCCCTAAAAAGTATGGTAAAGGATATGATCTCGTCAAGAAAATGGGATATAAAGGAAAAGGACCTTTAGGAGACAATGGAAAGGCACTTATTTAACCAATACCCATGGAATTTAGAACTACCAAAGATAAAACATGACTAGGTTTCAATAATAAATCTAAAAACCCTACTTCAAAAGATAGTCCGGTCTCTGACAAAGGGAGTGATAAGAAAGAGGAAACCAAAATACAACAATGGACCTATGAAATATTATTGCATATTGGTATAGAGTATCTTGAATATCAAGGAGAATGATATGTACCTAGCTTTGAGGCACCACAAGACACCCATGTTCCTTTGTTAACACAAGATCCTATTCCAGAGGTAGAAGAAACAGCCGGAGACATTCTAGACGTGCTCTTAATAGAAAAAACTACTAAAGACACATACCAACAATAGGATTCACATCCTAACTAGGGGAAATTAGTCACAATTACACATGTCTTAGATTTACCACACTTTGTTCTACACGTGGCTAATATGGTACATCAGGTAACTATTGCTGAATTCTTAAACAGGTCCGATGAAAAAATAACTGACTCCCATGATTATGAGTGGGATGATCTATCTATTTCCATTGAGGACATTGAAATAGATGTAATTCACATTTTTTCAGCTCCATTAGAACATAGAGAGAATTCTAACACTGCTCCTAACATTGTTGATATTCCTGAAGCAATGGAGGTATCCCTTCCCTGATTCATTGATGAATAGACTGGTGTTCTCCTAGGTCTAGAAGAAATTCAAATGCGAAAAGATAGGATCCTCCTCCTACAAAGAGATGACAAAGAATACTCAAATAATGAGTCACTAGAGTTAGGTCCACATATTACTAACAATGACCCTTTTAATGATGATCTAACTCTTATTGATCTAAACATTGTAGAAGTAGATCTAACATAACATGTCATGTCGGTTAATAGTCTTGACGCTAACGCGATGATGTCCTTCCCAAAATCTGAATCCTTGTCTTTAATAAACCGTGACTTAATTTATTGGACAAATTCAGATCCTAATCCTATCATGAACTTCCCCAATGACTATACCTTGGATTGTTACCTAAATTCTTGTGAACCTTATCCTTCTTCCACCAATGCAAGGAGTGTGGAAATGTCATAGGATGATATCAAGTTTCTCAGTCACAAATTAAAAAATAAAAAGAAGAAAATAATTGATGGTGAAAACCATGTTGTGGCAGTGTTAGATTCTAAAATAGTAAAAATAAAAGATGCATCTGATGGTGAAAACCTCTTGAAGGTTCCAAAAGATAAGATTCTTGATATCCTCCCCGAGCACTTTCAAGAAAGATCTTCAGTTCTAATAGAACCAACACAACCAATTAACTTGGGCACAACTGTAGTTCCTCAAATTGTTCACCTAGCGCAGACTTTGATAGATGAGGAGAAGATACAATTCACTGAATTCCTAAAAGAGAAAAAGATCAACTTTGCATGGTCTTACACAAATATGCCTAGACTAGATCCTAAATTAATAATGCACCATTTATCTATAGCTCCTGGGATCAAACCCGTGAAACAGAAACTCAGAAAGATGCATCCTCATGTTGCATTACTGGTAAAAGCAGAGCTAGAAAAATTATTGAAAGTTGGATTCATTAGGGTCATCACTTACACAGGATGGATTTATAATGTGGTACCATTATCTAAATCAGATAAATCTATCAAGATCTGTATAGACTTTAGGGACTTAAACAAGGCATATCCTAAAGATGATTTTCCACAACCCAACATTGATATGATCATCAATCTCACAATAAGCTACCAAATGTACTCATTAATGGATGGTTTCTCTGGCTATAACCAGATTAAAATTGCTCCCAAAGATTAGGAGAAGACCACATTTACATGCACATGGGGAACCTTTTGCTGGAATGTTATGCCATTTGGGTTAAAGAATGCAGGTGCTACATATCAAAGAGCTATGACAACTATATTCTATGACATGATACATAAAAACATGGAGGCTTATATGGATGATACCTTAGCTAAATCAAAAGAAAGGAATTCTCATATTGAATACTTACAGAAGATATTGGATCATATGGAGTAGTTTCAAATCTAGCTCAATCCAAAGAAATGTTCCTTTAGGGTTGAATTAGGGAAGTTACTAGGGTTTATTATATCAACAAAAGGAATTGAGGTTGACCCTACAAAAGTCAAAGCTATACTAAAACTTAATCCTCTCAGCAAAATTAGTCAAATGAGGACATTACAAGGGAGACTCCAGTCAATCAAGAGGTTTATGTCACAACTGGCAGATAGAGAAAAACCCTTTACCAAATTGCTACATAAAGGTGTCACCTTCAAATGGGATGAACATTGTGAAAATAACTTCAAAGAATTAAAAGAGTACCTGGCTACTCCTCCTATTCTCATGACACCCATTCATGGAAAGCCATTACTCTTATACATTTCAGCTACAACTAAATCACTGGGAGTATTTCTGGCACAGAAGGATGAAACTAAGAAAGAATGAGCGATCTACTATATTAGCAGAACACTAGTGGCCTATGAACTTAATTACAACATAATTGAAAAATATTTCGTAGTTGTTGTCTTCGCATCACAGAGAGCATTCTAAAACTGCTCCTAACATTGCTGATATTCTTGAAGTAGAGGAGGTATCCCTTCCTTGAATCATTGATGAAGAGGATGGTGTTCTCCTAGGTCTAGATCAAATTCAAAGGCGACAAGCTAGGAGCCTCCTCCTACAAAGAGATGATGAAGAATACTCAACTGATGAGTCACTAGAGTTAGGTCCACATATTACTAACAATGACCCTTTTAATGATGATCTAACTCTTATTGATCTAAACATCATAGAAATAGATCTAACAGAACATGTCATGTCGGTTAATAGTCTTGACGTTGACGCGATGCTGTCCTTCCCAAAACCTGAATCCTTTTCTTTAATAAACCCTAACTTAATTTATTGGACAAATTCAGATCCTAATCCTATCATGAACTTCCCCAATGACTATACCTTGGATTGTTACCTAAATTCTTGTGAACCTTATCCTTCTTCCACCAATGCAAGGAGCGTGAACATGTCATAGGAGGATATCAAGTTTCTGAGTCACAAATTGAAAAATAAAAAGAAGAAAAAAATTGATGGTGAAAACCACGTTGTGGCAGTGTCAGATTCTAAAATAGTAAAAAAAAAAGATGCATCTAGTGGTGAAAACCTCTTGAAGGTGCCAAAAGATAAGATTCTTGATATCCTCCCCAAGCACTTTCAAGAAAGATCTTCAATTCTAATAGAACCAACAAAAATAGTTAACTTGAACACAACTTAAGTTCCTCAAATTGTTCACCTAGCACAGACTTTGACATATGAGGAGAAGATATAATTCATTGAATTCCTGAAAGAGAAAAAGATTAACTTTGCATGGTCTTACACAAATATGCCTAAACTAGATCCTAAATTAATAATGCACCATTTACCTATAGCTCTTGGGATCAAACCCGTGAAACAAAAAATCAGAAAGATGCATCCTCGTGTTGCATTATTGGTAAAAGAAGAGCTAGAAAAATTATTGAAAGCTGGATTCATTAGGGTCATCACTTACGCAGGATGGATTTATAATGTGGTACCAGTATCTAAATCAGATAAATCTATCATGATCTATACAGACTTTAGGGACTTAAACAAGACATTTTCTAAAGATGATTTTTCACTACCCAACATTGATATGATCATCGATCTCACAATAGGCTACCAAATGTACTCATTAATGGATAGTTTCTCAGGCTATAACCAGATTAAAATTTCTCCTGAAGATAAGGACAAGACTACATTTACATGCGCATGGGGAATCTTTTGCTAGAATGTTATGCCATTTGGGTTAAAGAATGCAGGTGCTACATATCAAAGAGCTATGAAAACTATATTCCATGACATGATACATAAAAACATGGAGGATTATGTGGATGTTACCTTAGCTAAATCAAAAGAAAGGAATACTCATATTGAAGACTTATGAAATATATTGGATCATATGGAATAGTTTCAACTCTGGATCAATCCAAAGAATTTTGCCTTTGGGGTTAAATCAAGGAAGTTACTAGGGTTTATTGTATCAATAAAATGAATTGAGGTTGACCCTGCAAAAGTCAAAGCTATACTAGAAATGACTCCTCCATGCAACATTATTCAAATGAGGAAATTACAAGGGAGACTCATTTAATCAAAAGGTTTATGTCACAACTGGCAGACAGAGCACAACCCTTTACCAAATTGCTACATAAAGGTGTCACCTTCAAATGGGATGAACATTGTAAAATTAACTTCAAAGAATTAAAAGAGTACCTAGCTACTCCTCTGATTCCCATGGCACCCATTCATGGAAAGCCATTAATCCTATATATTTCCGCTACAACTACATCACTAGGAGTATTGCTGACAGAGGAGGATGAAACTAAGAAATAATGAGTGATCTACTATATCAGCAGAACACTAGTGGCCTATGAACTTAATTACAACATAATTGAAAAAGCTTGCTTAGCTGTTGTCTTCACATCACAGAGAGAATTCTAACACCGCTCCTAACATTGTTGATATTCCCAAAGAAGAGGAGGTATCCCTTCCCAAAATAATTGATGAAGAGAATGGTGTTCTCCTAGGTCTAGAAGAAATTCAGAGGCAACAAGCTAGGGGCCTCCTCCTACAAAGAGATGATGAAGAATACTCAACTGATGAGTTGCTAGAGTTAGGTCCACATATTACTAATAACAAACCTTTTAATGATGATCTAACTCTTATTGATCTAAACATCATAGAAGTAGATCTAATAGAACATGTCATGTCAGTTAATAGTCTTGACACTGACGCAATGTTGTCCTTCCCAAAGCCTGAATCCTTGTCTTTAATAAACCCTAACTTAATTAATTGGAAAAATTTAGATCCTAATCCTATCATGAACTTCCCCAATGACTATACCTTGGCTTGTTACCTAAATTCTTGTGAACCTTATCCTTCTTCCACCAATGCAAGGAGCGTGAACATGTCACAGGAGAATATCAACTTTCTCAGTCACAAATTGAAAAATAAAAGGAAGAAAAGAACTGATGGTGAAAATGACGTTGTGGCAGTGTCAGATTCTAAAATAGTAAAAAAAAGATGCATCTGATGGTGAAAACCTCTCAAAGGTGCCAAAAGATGAGATTCTTTATATCCTCCCCAAGAACTTTCAAGAAATATCTTCAGTTCTAATAGAACCAACACAACCAGTTAACTTGGGCACAACTGAAGTTCCTCAAATTGTTCACCGAGCGCAGACTTTGATAGATGAGGATCATCGATCTCACAATAGGCTACCAAATGTAATCATTAATGGATGGTTTCTTAGGATATAAATAGATTAAAATTACTCCTAAAGATCAGGAGAAGACCGCATTTACATGCGCATGGGGAACCTTTTGCTGGAATGTTATGCCATTTGGGTTAAAGAATGCAGGTGCTACATATCAAAGAGCTATGAAAACTATATTCCATTACATGATACATAAAAACATGGAGGATTATGTGGATGATACCTTAGCTAAATCAAAAGAAAGGAATACTCATATTTAATACTTATGAAAGATATTGGATCATATGGAGAAGTTTCAACTCTGGCTCAATCCAAAGAAATGTGCCTTTGGATTTCAATCAGGGAAGTTACTAGGGTTTATTGTATCAACAAAAGGAATTAAGGTCAACCATGCAAAAGTCAAAGCTATAATAGAAATGAATCCTCCCCACAACATTAGTATAATGAGGACATTACAAGGGAGACTCCAGTCAATCAGGAGGTTTAGGTCACAATTGGCAGACAGAGCACAACCCTTTACCAAATTGCCACATAAAGGTGTCACCTTAAAATGGGATGAACATTGTGAAAGTAACTTCAAATAATTAAAAGAGTACCTGGCTACTCCTTCGATTCTCATGACACCCATTCATGGAAAGCCATTACTCTTGTATATTTCAGCTACAACTACATTACTGGGAGTATTGCTAGCAGAGGAGGATGAAACTAAGAAAGAACGAGTGATCTACTATATTAGCAGAACACTAGTGGCCTATGAACTTAATTAAAATATAATTGAAAAATATTGCTTAGCTTTTGTCTTCGCATCACAAAAATTAAGACATTATATGCTATCACATATGATAAATCTCATTGCAAAGATAGATCCTAAAGTACCTCCTAAGCAAGACAACATTAACAGGACAACTAGAAAAGTAGGTCTTTATTCTAAGTGAATTCAACATTGAGTATGCGGATAGGAGAGCTATTAAAGGACAAGTCCTCACTGATCAATTAGCTGATTCACCACTCCAAGATGATGAACCTTTGAGAATAGAATTTCTTGATGAAACAATTATGCATCTAACTGAGTATCCATGGAAAATGTACTTTGATGGTTATTTCACGAAACAAGGCTCTAGAGAAGGGGTAATATTCATAACTCCTCAAGGCTAAAAAATACCCAAGTCCTACAAATTAATGTTTCCATGCACAAATAATTTTTTTGAATATGAATCATAGGTAAATGGTCTTAAACTTGCTATGGAATGGAAGATTGTAGATTTACATGTGTATGGTGACTCTTAGCTTATTATTAATCAAGTAAATGGAGACTATCAAACTAAGGATGAGAAGTTTATTCCCTACAAGCAACTGGTTGATGACCTAAAAAAGTACTTTGTCTTCATCACATTCTAGCAAATACCTCAAATAGAAAATAAAGCTGCAAATGCTATGGCTACATTGGCATCCATGTTACAACTGGAGGAACATCAATTCCTTTATGACTTCTTGGTGGAAGAATTATCCTACCCAGCCTTTGATACCCCCTAATACCAAGTATTTTATGCCTTGAACACCCAAGACCAATCTTAGTATGCTAAAATCATTGCTTACCTAACTGACCAAACTATACCCAATGACCTATCCAAAAATACGAAATGAGCCTTAATTAGGATAGCATCACATTATGTCCTCATCACTAATAAATTATATAGACAAGGTATCAATGGTAAACTTCTTAGATGTTTAGAACAAGAAGAGTCAGATCTTGCATTAAAAGAAGTCCACAAAGGTGTCTGTGGATCACGCTCAAATAGATTTTCACTAGCTAAGGAACTGCTTAGAGTAGGCTATTACTGGCCCATAATGGAAAAAGATGCTATTCAATTTTCAAAGACATGTCATAAATGCAAAACACATGGAAATATCATCCATGCTCCTGCCAGAGAACTCATACCATTTACAACACATTGGCCATTTCAACAATGGGCATTTGATTTGGTTAGACAAATATATCCTAATTCTTCAAGTGAATACAATTTCATCATTACAACCACTGAGTATTTCATGAAGTGGGTCGAAGCCATGCCGATAATCAAAGCCACTAGAAAATAGGTGGCTATGTTCATCTTGAACTACATTATTTGTAGATATGGGATACCCTCTTCAATTGTAACAAACAATGGGGGCCAATTTAAAAAATAAGACAAAAATAAGACATTGACAACCAATTTCAAATTACTCAACATTGTTCCTCAATCTATTAACCTCAAGGTAATGGACAGGTTGAGGCATCTAATAAGAATATTCTCAAGATCTTACACTGAATTGTGAGTATGTATGGAAGAGACTGACATTTACAATTAAATCTGACACTTTGGGCCTACATAACCAGCATAAGAACACCAATAGGAGCCACACCATTTTCTCTAGTCTATGACGCTGAGGAAGTATTACCTATTGAGGTTGAAATACCATCTTTGAGGCTATCTTTACAAGGTCTTGTTACTAATGAACAATACCACATTGATAGGGTAAATTATTTAGACTTACTTGATGAGCGAAAACAACAATCATTCAATCATCTAAAGGTGTATCAAGCATGAATGTCAAAAGGGTACAATAAAAAGGTCAAACCATGACAATTTCAAGTGGGGGATCTTGTCCTAAAAGAGAATTCTAAGAACTAGCCTAACAGAGAACATAAAGGAAAGTTTGAACCTAATTAACTGGGACCTTATGTAATTACTACAACTTTAGGGACTGGAGCTTATTAGCTAGCTACACCTGAGGGAGACATCCTTTTGGATCCCATAAATACTCTACATTTGAAGTGATTCTATGCTTGATATCTGGCTAGCAGAGCTTGTGCAGTGAAAATCTCAGAAAATACCAAAAAAAGTAGAAAATTGATCCTGAAGAAACACAAAAACTGTGGAAAAAGTCCTGAAGAAAGGTATCCTTGGTGGAAACCTGGAAAATAGGTGCCTTGATACTAGAAAAAAATTCAAAAATTAAAAAATAGGAAAAAAATTGAAAAAGAAAAAAAGTGCCTTGATGAAAACCTGGTAAAATAGTTGTTTTGGTAGCAAAAAGAATAAAAAAAAAGGTTTTTCCAAGTGGTGAAAACCTGGAAATCAGGTGTCACTTGTATTTTTCACTCTATCTATCAATACATTGCTAATACTAAGCCTTCATGATTACACCTATGCTACGAATTGACTCTGTTTCCTTAAAAATCTCCTATCCTTGCTTGGGATTTGTCTGCATTTACGCCTTAGGAACAAGTCATTTTGCACTGGGGGCATCTTTTCTATCATGTTAGGTTGCATCTGCTAGGTTTTCCTAGGATGGTTTGTCTTGCGATACAATGCTTCTTGATACTTACACCAAGATATCACTTTCATGAAATGAGGATGGCACAAATATGGCACTCACGTAAACATTGTTGCTCCACACTACATTGGATTGCAAATAGGGACAAGGTCATATACACAGATATGGAACGTATATTGCTTAAATTCCAAATTTTTGATTGTTGAATCTCTTATGTGCTTGAGAAATGAATCCATAGTATTTCTCCAATACTACTTAAACACATAGTTTTATCTTGGTTTGATTATAAATCTTTTTATGTTCTGATGATGTTTTAACTAAGGGGCATATAAGCAGTTATAAGTTTTCTTTTTGATTCTCAATTGATGGTTGTTATGTCTCCTAAGTTACTCCATGATGTCTGTGCAAAGACAAAGAGTCACAAGGACAGGAGGCATAAAATTTTCTTGGTTTTTTGTGTATGGTGATTGTTCTAACTCATCCTATAAATTTCACCTAACTTGAATGTTTATGGTAAGAGAAACCAACATGAGTGGATAGACACATATATCTCGATCTTTGTTATGTGTAAAATATGGTGAGGTTGAAAGAATTTCCTTTTCTATTTTCTAAACTCAGATTCTCACTAAGGTGTACGAAACATAAATGTACCCAAGGATATGAAATTTCAAGGTCATTGCGGGTCCAAAATCTTACCTTACATAGATTTTGATATAGTAAAAGGAATGTGACTAAATTGTCATCCTGGATTTTGTGCCTTGATGCCTAGGTTTATTTCTAACATTACAGCCAATAAACATAGTATTCATAGTTTCATAATATCAGTGGGTATTAGTGATTGTTCTACTATCATGTGGTATCCATTCTAAAAAGTGCCCAATGATGATAAAAATGTTACAATATCTGCAAATCAGTGACAAGTCCTAAGAGTCTACATGTAGATGCATTTAGAGATTGCATGCTTCATTTTTCACAAAACAATATAAGGGATTTGAGCTCAAAAATGATTTCTAATTCATTCATCCAACTTAATTACATCATCAAATGTTACTGATATCAATGTCATTGCATATCCATATCATACATTCTACATTAATATATGAAAAAGAGAAAATACAAAAAAACAAAGCATTCAAGAATTGCATTTTCATTCTACATCCTACAAAATCATCCATACATTTATTTGCAAACACAAAATCTCAAAAACATACATTTTGCATATTCACATAGCACCATTTGAAACACATTCATATCAGTAATAAAACACATGAGCATAAATGATGTCATCATATAAATCTAACTCATCATGAGACCAATCTAAACATCCATCACATGTGCATCAACATCTAAACTTCTATCAAAGAAAAAAGAACCCATGCAAATGTCAGAATCAAGAACAACTGCCTTGGATATATATCAAATCATGGAACATGTAAAAAATATGGAATTGTCTACAAAGCGAGGATTAGAGAATTAGTACGAATCAGATATACATGTATCAATATCAATAGTACAAAAGAATGGTCCCACAAGGATCTAGATATACGATCTCATCTCACAAAAATGGTACAAAAATATATACCATGTCTGACTCCTCCCTCTCCCTAATCTGGAGGAGGTAGAGGAGGTGGTACAAATAGAGCCATTGGCGGTGGCATAGCCCCCTCTGATTGTTGCGCTAAACATGAGAAAGATATGGCTCTCTACCCCTTTGGCACTGATGCATGATATAGAGCATAATAATATGTAGCTCTCTAGCCCTGATGAACAAAAGTATGAGCATGTGTATCTCTCTTGGACTTGAGTCTCTCCAGCTGTGCATCTCTGTCAACCAATAAAGCATCTGTTGTGGTAATCCTGGCCTCTAATGCAGTGATCCTAGCCCTGAGCTGCTCTTGTTCTTGCTCACACTGTGATAAGGGATCTCCTTTCCTACCAAAACCCCTACTTGTATCCTACCCTGAGGGCCTATCCTATGGCCTATTGTATGGCCTCTACTGCTACTACTGCCTCTGCTGTCTTTTCTACTCTCCTATGAGTAAAGGCCCTGGATCCATCCTGGGAGAAAAAAATCTGAATCGGGTGTGCCTCCCACTCCCACTACCACTGGCCACATCTTCGGTACCACCAACTACACCCCCACCCATGTCATCTCCACCATCATCACCATCATATAGAGGAGGGTGTCTCCCATCTCACCTGCCATCTCACCCTTTGTCCCTACCACCAGTGCCCTTATCTCTCTGTGCTCCCCCTCTGCCTCTGATATGATGGTTTTCAGTAGGATCATAATCTAGAGGATGCTCGATATGAGGAATGACCTCATCTGGTACTATAAATCTTGGAAAGGGGATGTTGTAGCATCTATGCTAAATATCCATTAGAGCACCCTGCATCTGCAACATCTAATATGAGGTCCTAGGAAACTCCAACCATGTCCTTGATCTCCTAATGAGATGTCTCGTATCTCAATTGAGTGCCCCACTCTGGTATCTCATCTCTAATCTATGCATAAATTGTGGTGTCCTGACTCCTGCCCTATACTCAATTGAACTATCTTAGCACTCAGGTGTGTAAAAATTGCTCAATAATGTATCGGGTCCGACCAATCAAGTATCTACTCTAAAAGAAGAATGACATCTATCATCTGTCAGATCCCCACTCCTCATAATCCAAATACGACCGCCATACCACTGCTATCATGTCATCAAAAAGGTGCTACCAGTACTCTACCTTGCCTAGATGGGGCTGCTGAATAATAACTGTATACATGTACACATAAGGCTCCTCTGGTGTGCCCTGCCTATCTACTACCGGCCATGTAACTGGGATATGTTCCCAGGCCCAGATTTGAAAAATTAGTATCCCTACAGTCATGCTTTAGGAATAATGATATACAATCTCATGGAGCTCCCTATAAATGTGGGTCAGAATGCAGCTACCCCATGCAAATCTCTGCCTTGAAAAAACCATCTGCTCTAGCATATCTAACCATCCCACCAGAAATCCATGCTATCCCATATCTGGTATCAGGATTCCACCAATCAGTCCAGCTAAGTATACTGACAAGTGATCATAGTGATCACACATATAGTCCTAGGTAATGTATCTCTAAGCAAGGGTGTCATCTCCAAAGAAACAATGGGCTGCACCAATGGCAATGATAGATGTAGCCTTGAATTGCACCTCACAACCCATAACTGGCATACAAAGTATCCACCACACATCCTCTGGTGTGATAGTCATCTCACTGGTCGGGAGATGGAAGGTGTTGTGCTTTGAGTGCCATCTCTCAGCAAGAGCAGTCAACAACCCTCGATTTACCCTAATATCGGGTAAATCTATCAAATACTATAAACCTACTCGAGCTACTATATCTAGCTAATCATCTAATAACTCTCACACCAAGGCAAGGACACATCTAGGGTATGGTCCACAAAATGCTACTACCTCGAAAAGAACCTATTTTACATCAAAATAGTAATTCCAATGGCAAATTAGTCCTCTATTTATGACGACTACACAAAAACAAAATCAGTTAAGTACTATGCTAGCTAAAAGATCAAAGTCAGTGCATAATTTGCAGAAATCTAAGTCTCAAAACTAGATATGATTCTATATAAATAGGGTACGAGCCTTTTTATGGGATACAATCCTTGATATCCAGGATACGATGGGGCATCCTAGATTCGATGCAAGATTAACAGGGTGCAACGCAGGATGCGGTGTACGACCCTATTTCACAGGGTATGAAGCAATTCAAAGGACACTCTAAAACTACTAAAAATGATGAAAATCTATTCTATAGGGTATGATCCAGGAAATCCTGGATGTGATGCATGATTTCTTGTATCCATAGGATATGACACGGGTTTAACAGGGTGCGATCTGAAATCCTAGATTCGACGCAAAACTAAATTGGCTATAACTTCTATATAAATGCATAAAAATTGAATTTGCAAAATTCACAAGGTAGATTTACAAGTACTTACTGGAGGTGTGTAGATGGTTGGGCACTGATGTCGACAGTTGAGCTCAAAACAATGCTTCCTGATCGGGACCACCATCTTCTCTGCAGAGCTCTGAAAATTACTAAGGGTAAAAGTAAAAATGAATAGTTAAAAAGGGATTTTTGAGATATATATTGGACTTTTTGAGCTATTTGGGAGTTCCGAAACTCCTTCCAGACAACTGAAACTCCATTTTTGTGCTCTTTTTGATCAATCAGGAACCAAATCAAAGGTGCCTATGTCATTTTACATAGTACAATACAATTTTTATGACAACTCCTGAAAATGCAGAATTGCTCAGTATGTTCTGAAAAGTAGTTTTCCAGGTTCTATATCATCACATTGCACATTTTATCACAAATCTTGGTCAGACATCATTTTATTAGTATCACAACTCACATTTTTCACATAATTAACTTGATTCTCATGTGTTTACTCTTAAACACACCCCATTTCTTCACTTCTTCTAATCCATTCTTTCTAGACCTAACCGATTCCTGCAAGTGACATGTTATTTCAACAGAGGAATATTATTATTTTTCCTTTGATTTCATTCTCGAGGGGGCAATGATCAAACTATCATCAATTAAATTCTTGCTCGAAACAACATTAAAATGACTTCATTACCAAAAAAATGAAGGCATGACAGTTTCTTGACTAAGTCAGAAATGTTGGATAGAAGGCTTCAGTTCTCACAAGATGGATATCCTATGTCTAATTTTTCTTAGATTCTTATTAATCTCCTGGAAGCTTCATACTGACTTATGGATGAAAACCAAGTTCAGAGTCAGTATTATCAATCTTTGGATGAAAACCAAGTTCAAAATTGATATCTTTAAGATCTTTTCTTATTGACCTTTGTTCGATCAAGTTCAAAGTCAATTCTATCAATTTAGTTCAATCAAGTGCGAGACTAATCTCATCAGGCATTTTGTTCGATCATGAGTGAAATTCTCAAACTTTCTGAAGTCAACATCAAAAACTTTCTTTGAATCAATGCGCTACTCGCACATCAATTCAAAGAGAGGCAAATGTAACCACCCTAATTTTGTTTGCTTTGAGCATGGACCCTATTTTCCCTAAGTGTGATCATACCCCCAATTATTTCAAGACAACTCTTCAATTAGTTGGCATAATTCATTCAAATCAAATTTAATCTCCTAAGTGATTTAATCACTAAATTTCATTAATCACCTTAGCCAATCAAATCAAATAAATTCAAATCAAAACATGGCTAAGGTAATTAATTGAAAGGAATTAAATAAAATCCTAACTATATCTCATCACTTGCAAAAGCCTATCCTCTAGCCTAAATTAATCTAATTAATTGGCTATAGTCCCAATTAATTATCAAAATCAATCAAAAGCTTAAATAATTAATTTCCCTATTTTTGAATGAAAATATTAAATATAATTCATTTCATTAATATTTCCTCTAACTTAACCTACCTCAACCACCTTAACCCTGGGTTCAAACTAATCCCAACCCCTTCACCCATGCTAAACCTACTTCTAATCTTAATCCTATCCTAACCCACTTCCTAATGCTGTCACATTCCTAAAAAGTGATTAGGAATTCAACGCACTTCCAAAAGTCAGAGTTCTCAAGCTTGACCTTAAACCCTCACAAATTCTTCTTAAACCCTCACCATGCCTCTTAAATTCTCTCATAAATGCATCATTTAATGCATATTCCTTCCACCATGCCTCATTAATGTCATTCACCATTAATGCTCTTACACCACCATTAAGTTTTTTACACCTCCATTAATGGCCTTGTACCCCCCCTCTCTCTCTCTCTCCACATTTATTCTATAAATAGAATGAGTTTTAAGCTCAAATTGCCCTTAATTTTTAGAGTTGAAAGCATTGTTATGCTGTTGAGATTATTATGATTCTATGTTGCATCTTAGCTTTGTTATTGTGCATTGTATACATCTTCATTTTTAGAGCTAGAATGCATGTTTCTTGAATATCTAGATTAGTTTTTATTCAAATCTTTCATTCTAGGTTGTATATGTCACTGATTTGTGTATAATCTGAGGGCATGATTATTGCATTCTTCAAACTCCTCCTAGATAGGAAGCAATAGATCAATTTTAGTGTTTAGCTTCAAACCCTTGCTTTTTATGATTTCTTACTAATATAATGATCTATTGAAGTGTTGTGTCATTCTTAACAGGTGCATAAAATCACACACACATTTTTGGTTCCCACCGTGGGGATCGATTTCAGATTTTGCCTCATTTTGCATCCATTTTTCACTAAGTTCTCTTCATAGGTTTCAGGTACAAAGTCATTTCTGGCAGTAAAGGCTCACATCCAGAATATGCCCTCACATTGCAGAATCTACACTTGCATCCCAGATATCCTGAGTCATTTCTAGTAAAGGCTCACATCTGGTATGCATTTCATCGTGTAAGAATGCGTTTGTTCCCCCTTAACAATACAACGATGCTTGATATGACTAAAAATCATTAAAGAGATAATGCCTTCAAAACAAGCAAAAAAATTCAATCCTTGATCTACATATTTTTTTCACCCACTAGAAAGTCTCAGAACGTGATCCCTGATCAAACAAACTTCACGCAATTCCAAAACAAAATTGACAAAATTGACAAAAATTGACAGAACCTCAGAAGATCATTTTTGGTATTTCTTGGCTCGCATTTGGTTGTGCAAGATCGTATCTGGTATCTTGCATTGCATCTAGTCTAAATTTCATCACATCTAGGGTGAAAGGTCACATTTAGTTCATTAGAAGCTCACATCTTGTATTTCCTGGTTTGCATGCAGAAGCTCGCATCTAGGACAGTGGGAACGTGCAGATTGATTTTTTAGAAAAATTAGACTTTTCACTACTTTACCGGTTTGAGACATCACCATAATAGTTCTAAGGCATCATGGAAACATATGAAAAATTGAAGATCCAAAACTAAGGATTTAGAATATGGAGTAATACATAAGAAAGAACCTTCATATATATTTGGGGCCTGATCCACTGGAGGAAATAACAGTTACACAATTTTTCATACTCATTGTTAACCCTTGCATGTTGCAAACCCATCTTAAAAGAATTTCCTATATCTTTCTTGAAACCTCATGGAATTGTGTCAAACCAATTTCATATGATATTAGATACTTAATTACTTCAAATAAAATTAATTTTAAATCATAATCAACCCATATTTGCAAAAACAAGATGACTTAAATCATAAAATTGCTGGAAATTACAGAATTTTACATTATTTTTCATTGCTTCCTCATCTCCCAACTCCAATCTCTCCTCTTCCAATGTTGGAATGAGGATTATAAAAAACTTAATACTTTTAATGATCATTTAGAACCAATCAAAACTTATCTAAGACCATTCAACTACCAAAACCTCCACTTGACAACATTTTTTGCACTTTGCATAATGACAACTTTTACCAACTTTGACAAATTTTCACAAATTTTATATGTTTAACCAAAAAATTGCATCCTTGAACTTTTAACATGACAAATGGACCTTATAGGACTTATGAAATCAAAATGGATGCTTGAATCACAAATTTAGACAAAATTGACATTATTGACCATTTAGGTTGCAAGAAAAGTTGTTTGACAACTTTTATTGCAACTTGACAACTTGACATTATTGACCATTTAGGTTGAAAGAAAAGTTGTTTGACAACTTTTATTGCAACTTGAAAAATTTTCACCATATGACCTTATTGACTCCCATGATCCTTATTACATTTTGTAAGGTATAGTATGACCCCATTACATTGCAACAATGGCTTAAAAAATAAAGAATAATATAACAAAAAATATATTTATACAAAGACTAATGTGAGAGAAAATAAAACACACAAATATTCATCTTTGTATATTAATGATATTAATGTAACTTTTATTTGTACAAATATACATGTCATATGTACATGCATTCAAATAAATTTGACATTATAACTTTTTGTATTGACACTTAGTTCAATGAACTAGCTCGATCTGCCCTACCCTTTATTGTCTCAAGTATTGCCTCTTGGTCTGACTCACGAACCTTCCAAAGAGTCTTATTGTGTGGTTTACCTCCATATCTGATCAAATGGACATTTGATGCAACACCAAGGTTGGAATAATTAACAATATTCGAGTGTGTTTCTCGATCCTCAAACAACCACAGCCTAGGGTTATTCATATGATACCATCTAAGCCATGTACCAATAACAACCACTACTCCTATAGGCTATTCTAATTGTTCACCATCTATAACTGAGTTATCTAATTTATTTTTTGCATCAAAACAACAAGACAAATAATAATTTGTCCATTTTTCATTTTATTTAGGTGCAATAACAACAAAAACATGACCTACAATGATACAAGCATAATGTGGAGATTAATTTAGTGAATAGTTAGGATACAGTTCTAAATTTGAGATTATATGTGTTAGTATTCAGAGGCACTGGGGGGGGGGGGGGGGGAATAGGNGGGGGGGGGGGGTGAATAGGTGTAGACAAGTACTTAATACTTTTCACCACCGATCTAACAAAATTAATCAACAACTTCCAAACAATAAAACATACAACTAATAATATCAAATAAAAGTAAATAACTTCAATCATCCACATAAGCATCACTCATAACACAAATTTTTCATGTGGAAACCCTTGTAAGAGGGAGAAAACCATGGTGGGGATGACACCCACAAATTCACTACACTGCAATATAAAGCATTTTCCCTGTTAGGAGATACAATACCCTGTCAAGGGTACACCCTATTAAAAGTGATCAATACCTTGTTATAAGTACAAAAATACCTGTTAAAGTCTACCTTGCTAGAGGATTTCAAACTCCAATAAAGAAGTTACCCTGTTAAAGGATTTACAATAGGAACCTATTAAAGTTCCCTTGGTTAAGGGATTTAGCTATCCAACCAAGAAGATTGGCTTAGAGTAATGAAATTAGTCTCTTGATCTGTAGAATGACAAGGTTTACCTATTAGATCCACTCTCATCTCTACTTTTTGACACTGCACTAATCTCTTCTCCTTCAATATCTGATCTCCCAACTTGAAAATGTGATCGCAACCGTAAATCATTTATCAAATGATTTAGATTACCTTATACAGTGTCATCCTTAAGTCACTTAAGACCTAGAAACTTTCCATCATAGTCGGCACAAAGTATTGACCAACCACCTCAAGATCATTGTCAATAATACCTAACATGTCGACATCAAATGTAATATCCATGTTTATGATCAATAGCAGACCTTAGATCCACTACCTTAACCAATTTATTATAAAACTCTAATCGATGAACCAATATGTATACTATCTTTTTCACCAAAACATAATTCACTCAAAACATTGAATTTACTATCATGATAAGAATCATGGATTCCAATCACCATATAGAAATATCCTCTATTATTGTAATTCCTAAACTATACTACAAATCAAATGCTACCAAATTCTCTGACTGAAACTATTCTTCCTGTACACCGATCAATGCTCTTAACTATTTCTTCCATTACCGATCATGCAAAGATCTTATTGGTCACTCCAATCATGTTAACTAAATTTTTTTCCATAAATGATAACCAATTATGTATCCATTATGACCACTTGTCATAAGAACTCCAAAAACCACCATAATGCCAACAATCTCCTCCTTTGGCATTGATGGAAAAAAACTCTATGAAAATATTATGCTTACCATCCTTATTAACATTCTTCCATACATAACTCCCCCTACACTCATAATTCCTATTGAAATTATTTTCACTGACTCCTCTCACTCACGCTCCCCCTTTTTTCATACAATGACAAAGGTTCACAAGTTGAAACATGTGCAAATGTTACATACTAGGCTTACATTTTGTCAAATACATCCTTGAAATTTGTCTTTGCCGTCTCCAATGACATATCCCAAAAAAATTTCAAATGGTTCATGGAAATGAGCTTCCCATGTAGATTAGAGGCTAAATCCTCCATGCCATCTAGAGTGCTCAAGTCTGGTAACTCAATTAGAGTTTCTACATTCTTCACATTTTGTTACATCACCTCTACTATGGGTGCTAGGTATGTTTGTAATTTAAGTAGTGTGATGACCCTCTTATCTTGTTCTTCCTATAAATGCCTCATGTTTTGTGTAATCATCTTCACTTTGGTACTATATTCTAATGTAGATCTTGCGATAGGATCAAAATTTTCAACTAATTTGTCAAGCTTCTTTGTTGCATCTTCTATGTTCTCCAAATCCTTGGTAAAATCTAAAAGTTTTGACACTTTGGTCAATAACTGACTAACATCTTTTAGTGTGTTCTTTGTTTGATCCACAAGTTATGAAAGTGTCATTTTATCTTTAGCAATTTTATCTACCAACTTCACTATCCATCTCTTCTCATGCTGATAATTAGCCAACTTCATTGGTGCATTCTCCAAGTCAAGTACTTGATAAAAAATGACTTTGGTCAATATATCCATCTGATCAATAGGACTATCATGTTTTTCATATTCCACATCAAGAACTAATTTATTGATTATGTTCTTGCAGCCTTCAGTACTCTAACCTTCTTCTTCTTTCCCTTTAGTTTGTCCCTTATTGGTTTCACCTTAAATTTCTCAAATACTTTCATCAACTCCTTAGAACTCATCTTGGTTATATCAATAGGTTCTTAAATTTCTTCCTCTTCTAGTTCACCTTCATATTCTTCCTTAGAACTTGTTGAATCCTTTGTTCTACTCTTCTTCTTTGTACTATGTTCATTGCTTAGATCCAGTTTCCTCTTTACTAAAAATAACTCTTCATCACCCTTTTGACCTTCACCTTTCTATTCTGTTGATGCATCAACTACATTTTGTGTATCAATAATTTGTATCTTCTCAAAGATACCAGAAATAACATTATCTATGACATCTCTAAACTCTTCTATTGTTTATTATTGAGCTTTTCCTTTCTCTTATACCGATTTGTATTTAGTTTCTTTCTCAAGTTTCACTAACTTTTTCCATATATCCGCTGTCTCATCTATTACCAATTGTATTCATCTAATGATAATTCTTGATACCTTGTTCCTTGTCTTAAATTCTGACCTCATTGCTTCAACTATTATCTTCACATCTTTAGTTGTCAATTAAGGTTGTAATAGTGAAATTTCTTGTTCCATCACCACTCTGTCAATTTTTAGAGCTTCTCTCCATCTCTTATCTATTGACTTTTATAGGGACTTAGGTATAGCCTTGTACAGTTCACTTGGTGCTTTGAAAAATGCACATAGGCTCTCTACAAATGCATCCTCTATCTTCTTTTATCTTCTCTATCAAATTTATCAGAGTATTTCATCACATCAAATATCCTTTCAGATTATTTAACATCTTGGATTATGCTATCAGTAGTAATAGTTTCATCATTATTGATAGTTTTATCAGTAGGCTTTCCTACTACTGTGGACTTCTTCCCACTAGCTCTTATCTCTTTTTTTTCCTTTTCAGACTTAGTTTAAACTTCATCTTCTTTGGATTTATCCTTACTCTATTGTCTTTTGACTCCTTGTAGCCATATGTCCTCTCTTTCTTCCTTATATAAGTTTGTTGAATAGTCACAGGTGACTTCTTTAGTGTCTTAGTCATAAAAGGAGTAGTAATAGGTTGAGTTTTTTTTAGTACTAAACTCCTAGTGTCTCTCTGAGGTGTTATCTCTTCAACTTAAACTTCAAATTTCTTAACTTCTACAATAGTAACCATGCCTACTTCCCCACTCTCCAATTTCTTCCTAAGTTTAGTCATCATTTCTTAGTTAATGCCACTCATTTTTCTAATTCATCAACTTGTTTCCTTATTTTCCTTTGGATTACCGGGGCCTTCAATTCACTATGAATTTTTAGAGATGACTCCTCATATGTTCCAAAGCTAGGTGTTGATGTATCAATTGGTTTTGAAAATACTACATAAATATGTATAGTGACTAAATAACCATCTACCTCATATCCCATAGATGGTACCTAAAATATCCTAGGTTTAATTGCTTGCAACATAGAAGTATCTGTATCCACTAGAAAATAAATATCATCTTTATATTTTTCAACAATACCTTTTGGGATTCTCTCTCTCATGTGTATTTTCACTTGAAAATATTTGAAATATCCCCACATAACAGTATTAAAATTGTTTCCTAATGTCCCAATATATTTCTTAATCTACATTACTACTAGTTTGTCCACTGACCATGTGATTGAACCTATTCTAGGAAATTGATTCTGCAAGTAAAAGAATATACATACATGGAGTGATCCATATTTGAATGATTTCTTCTTATCCTTGTTGATGCTTTCCATGTTTATGAAGAATTGACTCCTCAACATCTCACATAGCTCGTATTTGGAATCTTCCTTCACCATTATGTGAGCAACATGAATCTATCCACTAGGTACATTGTTCAACTGGCTAGACTGGTACACTCTATACCTTACCACCATTAAATAAAACCTAACTTCATTGTCTTCTATATCTTTGATAGTCATAGCTCGGTGATCTTTTTTGGATTTGGTCAAACGTGTAACCAAATTAGCTGCAATAGTTCGTAGAGTTTGAGGCTCATCGGTCGCGCAAAAAATAGTAACCCTATTGATTATCTCCTTCGTAATCTTGTGTGGCTTATCAAACCAAATGAATTGATCATGGAATCTTCTCAATATATATCTTATCCAATCTAGATGAAAATCATCAGGTATCTTGGTCACATACATAAAACCTTTATGCATCAAATGCATATGCTCATCCTTTAAACCTTGATCATTGCACAACTTCGTGAAATCATCGTAGATTTTGTAAGCTTCAATATCTTCTAGCTTACAGTGGATGAATGATCAAATATATTCTATCAGAAATAAACCATAGGGTATAAAAGATAGGGTACCCATTGGATTATTTTTGTTTGCCTTCAAAGGATGTAACTTGAATACGGGTCTCGGCTCATCAATGATATCGACCAACACAAGAGTATCCATAATGTAAAAAATTAACTCTCTTCACTAAAACTTCTGCAAAATCTTCACAACACAAGAAACAACCTTCAACTTCATCGATTAGTGTTCTTCAATAGCTGATATGATTAACTACTTGAATTCACAATTCACAGACACACAAAATTCTTAATCATTTGTGAATGTGAATAAGTAATCTAGTAAAACTCGTTAGTATACAAAGTAACAAATGAGTTTAATTTTTCACCTTTTAATCATTGAGACTATAGTCATTATACACAATGGTCAAATAGTGCTTAACATTGATCACAATGATTAAGGTATAACAACCATCATATGCACGCACATAATCAAATATATCACTTTATCTTTACTAAACATCATTAAAATCACAAATAAGAATCTTATTATGGATATGAATTTTACTGTTCATTCACTTATAGGGGTTTTTAGGATTTTTCATTTTAGTTCTCCCCCTAAGCCAAAAATAGACTTAGTTCATTGATGTATTCTTCACATTTCCTAAACTTGTGGAGGTTACCGATGGCTCAGATGAGTTTCTTTTGCCTTTCTTCACCCATGTCTTCTTCATCTCACTTTTGACTTCCTCAACATCAACAATTTTATTCCCTTTATCATTTTCAACCTTTTTTCACCAGTTAACCTCTGATATTCTTTCTTTCTCTGCATGTTCTATCAAGATGACCAACTTTGTTACAAATGTAACAAGCAATACCTGTTTGTTTCCAAGTTCTATAATTTCCTCTAGATGAACTTAATCTACAATTCACAGCCATATGTCCATAGTTATGGAAAATAGAACAGGTAACATCTGATCAATTACCTTGATTATTAGATCTCTTCCTGCTAAAATCATATGACCACTGACTATTGACTCTGGCCCTGCACTCATTAGCCCTATGTCCAAAATTATGACAATAATAAAAAACTCCATATAATGCATTAGATCTAGCATTATAGTTATTAGTTATAAGATACAAATTTCTTGATCTAGAAATATGACCTCTAGGTCTAACATTAAGACCAATAGGTTTAGACATAAATACATTAGCAGTATGACCTTCCTTATGATAGTTAAAAAATACCGGTCTATACCTTCTCTTACCAGTGTTGATGTTCACCTTGGCCATTTATTTGTCTCCTGCATTGATTTCCTTAGTGCCGGATGATTCACCAATTTCAAAGTTTGAAAAACCTAGACCTTGTTTCTCTCCATCCCTCCTTTGACTTGTGAGTTGTTCATCTAGTTTAGAATAAATCTTATTGAATTTATCTAGTAGATCATTTATAGATATAAGACCTTCTTTCAGCTTCTCATTCTCTATCCTCAACCCCTCATTCTCTTTTAAAATGTCATTATTTTATTAATCTGTGTTATGTAAGTATTCCTTCAATACAACAACCTCTTTCTTCAATCTGAATAGTTGGTCCAATGTTTTTGTTAGGGTATCATCTTTAGCCTTTAGGGAATATTCAAAAAATTTCTTTGCATCCTTAGTAGCTCTTCTTCCTTCAAGATCTTCAATCATCTTGACATACTGAATTTCAAGCCCTCTTTCCATATTTTCCACTTCTTCTTTAAGTCCATTGTTTTTATCCATCAGATCTGCAAGAGCTTCCTCAGATTATTCAAACATACTGCCTTTAGAAAGTTGATCAATGTAATCTTGTCTTTCAATAAATTTCTTAGTTAGTTCTCTTCTTTTTGCAATGGAGTTCCTTAGCTTTTCCTTCAGTTCATTGATTACTTTTATTTCAAGTGGTTAAGCTTAATATCAAGAGGACAAAATCTTAGATACCAATTGTTATTATCAAGACCCCCCCCCTCTCAGTGCAAACAAGTACTTAATACTTTTCACCACTGATCTAACAAAATTAATCAACAACTTCTAAACAATGAAACATACAATTGATAATATCAAATAAAAGTAAATAACATCAAGCATCCATATAAGAATCATTCATATACAACATATTTTCCAGGTGGAAACCCTTGTAAGAGGGAGAAAAACATGGTGGGGATGACACCCACAAATTCACTACACTACAATATAAAGTGTTTGCCTTGTTAGGAGATACAATACCCTATTAAGGGTTCACCCTGTTAAAAGTGATCAATACCTTGTTAGAAGTACCAAAAGACCTATTAAAGTCTACCTCGCTAGAGGATTTAAAAATCCAATAAATAAGTTACACTGTTAAAGAATTTACAATAGGAACCTATTAAATTTCACCCAGTTAAGGTATTTAGCTATCCAACCAAGAGGGTTGGCTTAGAGTAATGAACTCTGTCTATTGATCTGTAGAATGACATTGTTTTCCTATCAGATCCACTCTACTCTCTAATTTTTGACACTGCACTAATCTCTTCTCCTTCAATCTATTATCTCCCAACTTGAAAATATGATCGTAACCTTAAATCAAACAATTTAGATTACCTTATAGAGTGATGCTCTTAAGTCACTTAAGACCTAGAAACTTTCCATCATAGTTGACACAAAGTATTGACCAACCACCTCAAGATCAGTGTTAACAATACCTAACATGTTGGTATCAAATGTAATATCCATGTTTATGACCAATAGTCAACCTAAAATCCACCACCTTAACCAATTTAATATGAAACTTAGATCGGTGAACCAATAGGTATACTGTCTTCTTCACCCAAAATACAATTCACTCAAAACATTGAATTAAGTGTCGCAATTAGAATCATGGATTCCAGTCACCATATAAAAATATACTCTATGATCCAAATTCCTGAACTATACTACAACTCGACCGCTACCAAATTCTCTGACTGAAACTATTCTTCCTATACACCGACCAACAAACTTAACTATTTCTTCTATTACTAATCATGCAAAGATCTTACTAGTTGCTCCAATCATGTTAATTGACAATATTTTCATCAATGAGAACCAATTATGCACCCCTTATGACTGCTCCTCATAAGAACTCCAAAAACCATCATAATTCCAACAATATGTATGTGGAAAATTTATCTAGTTGCACTAGATCAAACAAGCAATCAAAGTCAATAGATGATTCCATTTTTGTCAATTACAGTGCTTCTAAGGGATGATTTGACTCAAGTGGGATCAAAATGTGTGTACACCATTCATCAAGCCACTCCTTTGAATCACACTCATCCCAATATTCATTTGTACATGATGAACAAAAGCACACCATATGTCGTGTGTGGATACTCAATGAACCCGTGTTAGAGATTCTAAAAGAGTGTAGATCAATCGATCCTATCAGTGTAAAATAATCCTTATATGGTGCAATGTTACTTTCATCTATCAACCAAAAAAATCTATGAATCATAGACTCACATTCATTACCTAGACCCATTATAGCATTACACCACTGTGTAATATATTTTTCATCTCACAATGTTGCTTTCTCTTTGTACTTTAATTCTTCACACGCTAAGGATCTTTTGATACATGCACTTACATCATCATGCTCACCCTTTCCATGCTTGGCCTATTAAGCCCAAAGAAGACAAGAACAACTGAGAGGGGGGGGGGGGGGAATCAGTTGTAATCAATTACNTTGGCCTATTAAGCCCAAAGAAGACAAGAACAACTGAGAGGGGGGGGGGGGTGAATCAGTTGTAATCAATTACTAAAACATTAACAATTGAATTACATAGAGACCTGAAACATAAACAAAAATGCAAGATCCACAATACACAAATCACAACACCAATTTTTTCACAAGGAAACTTGGTTAAGAGAAAACCCCAGGGGAGTCAAACCTACAAGATAGATGTACTCTGCTAAAAGTACTGTCTATTTAAGAGATAATAAGAAAAAAGGAAGAATGCACTTGCATCCAATGGTAGACCCACTGCCTAGAGCACACTTCTCACAATAAAACAATCTGGCCCTCAGTCAGGTTCACCAATCAATCCCTGATAATAGTTACAAAGGGTGGACTATATAATACAACCAAGCTAACTTACAACATCTAAAATTCTAATATATCTCTAATGAAGTACAATTTCTACCTTAGTTGTAGAATACAAACATATCTCTCTTCTCTATCTTCCATATACATTACAATCATAAATTATTGCCCATTTATACATATTACAACAAATAATTAACAACAAGGTCGACCAAGAACTATACAGGTAGATGATGTGAATATTAAGATCAAACACCAATGTGCTCCAAGTCAAGTTGGATAGGACTTAGATAAAACCAAAACTATCATCCAAGAATGCAAAACAACTTTGCCAAATCCAAGCCACAAATTATAACACATTACTTCACTAATTCGGTTATGACCTAAATGAAGAAACACTAACATGCTAGAAAATCACCAAATGCAATCACCAAGAATCATCAACATGGACATAACATGATCCAAGAACACCAGAAATAATTATGAATAATATATAAAACTTCTATAACATCTCAACCTAAAAATCCAAGCTCATCTTATTACTATTCATCATGAACACTGAACACTGAAATCTGTCTGATACAAGAGAATCTTGGGTCATTGGCAATCCTGCACAACCAAAAAGATGTTTGCTTTAGTTCCTTATTTGTTATTTGTCACTCAGGTTATGTTTCTTAGGCATCCCTATCTCTGTTGCTTGGGTTCTGTCTCTCAGGCATGCTTGTTTCCTTTTTCTTAGTCATGCTTTCACCAATGGGTTTCGATGATGTCCTTACCGACGGGTTTTCTGATGCTCGTGTATGATTTACCGACGGTTGCTGATTTTTGTTGTTCTTTCTGCCCGAGATGCTTATTTGGAAGTTGGATCTTTGGCCAACTTCTTCAGTTAATTCTGATGGCTTAATTGATTTGGGATCTCTCATTAGGATCTATGTGGACCTAAATCTGGGTCTCACTTATGGATTTGAGTGCCAACTTCTTTGGTGGACTCTTGTATATATTTGGTTTTATGTTCTTAGTTTAGGTATCATTCTTAGAGAAAATAAAGCAGACATTTAGATTTTGAGATTGAAGGTCTGTGATCTCTATTGTATGAAGATATTATTATAATTCATTAAATAGATGGATGAAATCAGGAAGGCCTTACAGCCTGACATGTAATGATTTTGATCAAGTTAATATAAAAGGATCTCTATGTTTTCTTCTCTCATTGTGTTGTTTAGATTTTGCATTGGTTCTGCAAGCTGGTTTGGTGCTTGGGAGTGCCTTTGGTCCTATCACTAGCTCCTCCTTGCACTAGGTGGTATTAGAGCATTGGTGAGATCTAAGTTCCTTCTTGTAAACCCTAACCCTAGTTGGTATTTTGGTGGGGTAATAGATTGCGATTTGACCTATAATTGTAGAGGGATTGAAGACAGTCCGTGGGAGAGGAAATGCAGATCTAGGTCTAGCTGATATGCTTAGATAGATGGCTACTAGATTGGAAGCTGTTGATACAACCTAGCATAGAGGAAGCCATATTGATGATGTTAGTGATGATGAAATGGAAGAGGTTAAAGGTGAAGCAACACCAACACTTGTGATGGACTAGGAAGAAGAAATATTCATGAGAGCCTTGACAAGTTTGAAATCCAAACCTCAGTTTAATCCTCCTGAGTATGGTGGAAAATTGGATTATGATGAATCGATTGATTGGATAACTAAGATGGAAAAGTATTTTGAATATGAGAATGTAGCAGAGGATAAGAAGGTGAAGATATCAAGCACAAAGCTGAAAGGTCATGCATCCCTATGGGGGGAACATCTGCAATTGGATCGAAATAAGAAAGGTAAAGACAAAATCAAGGTATGTGATAAGATGGTGAACAAATTGAAAGAGAAGTTTCTAACTTGTGATTATCAAATTAACCTAATTAGGAGAAAAAAAATCTTGAAGCAGAAAGACAAATCAGTCAAATACTACACTAAAGAATTTTATAGATTGGACATCAGATCTGGACATGTTGAAGATGAAGTGGAAAGAGTTCCAAGATACCTGAATGGATTGAGGAGTTCTATAAAAGATGAAATCAATTTGGTCAAGATGGAAAGCATTAAGGAGGCATATCAATTTTCCCTAAAAGCTGAAGAAAAGTTAAACAGAAGATATGAACAAAGACAAAGAGGCAGATGTGGTAGATTCCCTAGAGGAAGAGGTAGATCTCATGGTGAAAATAGTAGATCGAAACCAGACAAGTCAAAAGTAGACACATCTCAAGAAAAAGGAAAGACTGAATGGAAAGGTGGAAATTCATACCAAGGAAGAGGTAATTACTCCAAAGGTGGTTATAGCATAAAAGGTTTCCAAGTTACTTGTTACAATTGTGGTAAACAAGGACATAAATCCTTTGAATGTGTACATGAAAGCAAGAAAGGTGGTAGCAGTAGCATAAATGCTTTAGTGCAAGAGGAACCATCCAATGAACCTAAAATTAATCTCATGATTAGAAGGATACTATGGAGTGAGAAGGATAAGTAAGATCCGATCAGGAAAAGTTTGTTCAAGACTAGATGTAGAGTTGTAGACAAAGTATGGAAGGTGATTGTTGATAGTAGAAGCTTAGAGAATCTGGCATCTCAAGAAATGGTTTCAAAGTTTCAGTTGGAGAGGATGAAACATCCAAATCCCTATTAGATCTCATGGATCAAGGATGAGCATACATTAATGGTGAGTGAACAATGTTTTTTGAATCTGAAAATTCGAAAGTATTATGATAAGGTGTTGTGTGATATTATGCCTATGGATTGTTGTCATATGACGACATGTAACTAATTGAATGTTTGATAATGTTAAGTTGAAGATGATGCAAGACATTAAATCAGTTAATGGTTTGTATTGTCATTGATGTCAACTTGATATCATCTGTACGGTCATATACATAATGCTAAAGACTTCAGAGAATCAATGGAATAAAGGTTATGCTTTCAGAAATGCATAAAAGTCAAGTATTCACTAAGTGATAGACCACACTGACGGAGTGCACACCATCAGTAAAGATAGAGATAAAATCACAGTGATACCCGACGAGCAGAAGACAGTGTTGCCTGATGAAGCAAAATCACAGGATGCCCAACAAGATAAAAATAGAGTTTCCCGACGAGAAAGATCCAATGATGCCCAATGGATGAAGATCCTGAAGCTAACTGAAGTTACACTGATGTAACTGATAGTTGTCACCAGTGACGAACTATAGAATTGACCAACAGAACAGAGAGATCAAAAAATGACAAAATATCTTGATGGTAGAGCTTAAGGATAGACTTAACTGATTGTTTTATTTGTTTTATTCAACCACAATTAAGCAATTGATTTATATAGTTGGCAAGAAGATAACTACAAGATAAATCAGGAGTTAAAGCCGTAAATCAAATTGGCTGGATTTTTTTTGACGCCAAGAATCAAGAATTAAGAATCAAGAATCAGAAATAAAGGAATATTGTGTCTATATAAGAGACAAGCATAATTCATTTCCATAAGAAATTAGATACACGGGGGAGTGAATTGAAAGAAGATGCTGAAGATAAAATGGTGAAGGATAAACTTCATACAGTCCTGATCAATCAAGATAAGGGAGAGCTAAAGAATTCTACAGAAACTGACGAACAGTGAAGCACAACATCATAGAGTAGAAAGTGTGAAGTACAAAGGAATTGAATTGATACATTGATCAGAGAGGTATTGTACATAAATAGATCTGAATATCTGCAATTCAAAGTTGCATTAGAAACAGGTCACTGTGTTTCAGTTTAACCATTGAAGCATTAAGTCTCTTAACAGATCAGGACTTAACCGTCTTCTATAATTGAGGTATATCTTTGTTTTATCTTCTGCTTTAATATTGGATTGTGGTTCTAGGTCACTGTAAGACATCATTTTGGAATTTTCTTGACTTGTACAAATCACGCATGCCTCTATCTTCTCTTGAAACCACCTAGTGAGTATTTGGGTTCTTCAAACGACCTTTGCAAGATGATATCATGTTTGTGTTAAAGGAAGCTAACTCTTTTGGATAAATTTCACTACTACATCTGATTCTTGATACTGTTATCAATCTTGTCTTCATGATTTGAGCATATCATTATCATTATTTTCTTTCTTGTTTCATCCTTTTGATCATTTCCACTATCTTGTGCTTGTCACCCTACTATGATATTCCTCATGGTAGGTCACCTCTTGTTGCTACATTTAAATGTATTACATACCTTGTCATAATTTTGAGATCATGTCACTATCTCATCCTCAATGTACAATCTCTATGCATTAAATATTACAATCTTTATCATTGCTTCACTATTTCTAGGCTTATAGTGATTGAATGTTACAAATATTAGAATTCAAAGCCCTTACAACCCTCATCATAATATTAGAAATTTCAATTTCTCAAAACAAAATATGCATTTTGAACCTCAAAATAATTAATGGTCCCTTGAAAACAATAGATTCAATATCTAGAAGGAAAAATCATAACACCAAACAACATATACTTCTATCAAAATTGTGGGTATTTGTTCCAACATAGTGAATGCATGATCATTTATGGAAGAAGCAATAGATTTTAATACCATGCATTGATAGTTAAATCTCTATTGTAGAGGCACACAATATGAAGTCATGACACTAAAAACCATTTGGAAAACTCATTAGACCATGCAAACAGAATTCAAGGAAATATGCTAATGTGCTAGGGTTTGAAATAATTTGATCAAGACCCTACCTTCCTCCATGAGTTTGGTTTCCCTCACATATGAATTTGTTTCCAACTATGAGAAAAAAAATCAGCTTCTATGATTGCAAGCATGTTTTTGTGAACCAAAATTTACTGCACTACCCATATATATTGCTTCTCTCATCCTTAAGGTCATCGTTACCAATCAATATTCTATTTCTATGCATGAATTTAGATTTTTATATTATTATTGCTGCTCTTGGTGAGAAAATCACCACATCTAGAAAGAATCTACCTTTTCCATGAATGCATACATGGGCTTCAAAGACTGGATATCTTTTTCCTTTCTTGGTTTTGGAAATTTCTACCCACAGGTTGTATTGCACAGTTCTAAAAATCATGATGAGGTTTACCTCCCAAACTCGTACTATTTACAAAAAACATTACCATTTTGAAAACTTTAATAAAGAAAGGATTTCTAATAGGTCCCTTCTTCATAATGAATACTTTAATGAGACTTTTAAATAATGAAGGGAATGTGGTTGTTGTGGAGAGAGTTATGGAGTTTGGAGGGAATGATTTGATGCCCTAAGTCTATAACTTCTATGAAAATGACTAGTTTCTTGTGAGTGTGACTATATATTTGAGTTCTATGATAAATCTATGGAGTTTTGGAAATGGAGGCCAGTGAGATTATAGGTTATAAGTTCTTATATACATTCCCATGTTGTTTGTAAGGTTGTTTGATGCAATTTTATAGTGGTTTCTATGCAGTGGTGGCCTAATGAGGTCTTAAAAGCCTTGTGATAGTTACCTTTTTGATCAGTAGTTTCAAATGGTCAGGACGTCATATGTGTGTATGTGTTATAAAATTTTAGTATTTGTCCCATATAATTTTCCATTGGTCTCCAAATTCTTTGGTTGGCTATTGAATGCATAAGCTTGGGTAGAAAGGACTAGTAGGTTTAGTTGCCCTATTTGAAGGAAGAAGTATTGATTGTGACTCCAAGTAAATGATAAGTGTTGAATTAGTTGTTTGGTGTTCCTTAAATTCAAAAGAGGACTAAAATAAGTGGTCTCAAAATGTGGGGCATGATTCCCTGGAGGAGGCCCTTATTACCTTGTTTGGTTCATTTTCATGTTGTGTTGGTGGAATAGTCTTGGAAACCTATGTAAGTTCCTTGTGTTGTTCATGTCTTAGATTTTCTTGAATTATTTTTCAACCTTGTAAGGAGTGCCTATGCATCATTTTTATTTCATTTACATTATCCTTCACTTATTGACCATGACTAAAATTTTCTTCGGTGGTTGATGTCACACATTATTAAAATGGAGTTTTGTCATTTTTTTGATACATAATTTGTGTTTTAGAACCTTGTATATCATTTTTTATGCATTGTAATAGTATATTTTCACCTTTTTCACTACTACTAATTGTTAGGAATAAGGTGTCTCAACCTTGGATAATTCCTATTCTTATTATTTTTTTTGTAAAATGTATTTTATTACAAATAATGTAATTAAGTGTGAGTGTACATGTCTAGTTGGCATGTTGATGTGTCACTCCACTTGATGTGTCAGCATCTTGAATTGTGTTTAAGGAGATCATGGCTGAAACGGTTATGACAGATTCTTATGACACGTAAGAGCTATTTCTAGGAGATTTCAATGACAGGTGAAGACATGCAAGACATGTGGCAACTGATAAAGTTGAGTACTTTACACTCTTCCACAATCATGGGGTTGACTCCCAAGAATGCCCCACACCTTGGCTAACATTCTACGACAACCGGACCAGGGGGTGGGAAGCCTAAATTTTTTTTTAGGGTTCCTATTTTCTCAGAGAATGGTAAAACCCTAATATGGCTATCCTTAGAAGTTTCCCTAAAAAGGAAATCACATGATATAAGTGTTTTTTAGGGTTATAGGAGTGGATACAAAAAGAGTGTATAGTTGGTATGATCTGGTGCTACTGGATTTGTCTTAGAGTGTCGATTGTCTCCTGAAAGAACTTGCATTGCAAGTGTGTTGTAACCGTTGTGTTGAAGATAATACATTGCGCAGGTTTTGGAGTGCTGGGGTTTTTTATTGAAAGGTTTTCCCCAGGGTAGATCATTGTGTCATTCTCTATTTTTTGTATGCATGGTATGTGGCTGCAATATTATTGTTAAAGTAGTTAACGAATCTAAAATTGTAAGGATTTAAAAGAATTTGCACAATACTTTCCTATAGAGATTAGTGTAGGAAGCTATTTTCGCACCTGAGTTTCCTTGCAAGTGGTATCAGAGCCTGATCAACTTTTGATCCTAGTTGTTGGGTAGGGTTTTTTGAGCTAATCTCAAGTTGACTGGGAGTTTTTTGTGCAGAGCATTCTGAATCGTATTTGCAGATTGAGATGGTAGGTTCTTCATACAGTAGAATGGAGGTGGAGAAATTTAATGGCACTAATTTCAAGTTGTGGAAACTCAAGATGGAAGACATGCTTGAAGACTGTGATGTATGGGAGGCTACTTCACTTGATGTGAGACCTACAATGATATCTCAAGTGGATTGGGAGATCAAGGATCAGAAGGCTAAGGGTCTCATCAGAATCTATCTAGCAGATGTCGTTCTTCTAAATGTTCTTGATGAGACTACTGCAAATTCTTTGTGGACACAGATTGGGTCTATGTATCAAGCCAAATATCTGGTGAATAAGTTGTTCCTAAGAAAGAAGTTGTATTCTTTAAGAATGGAGGAAGGTGGATCTGTAACTGATCATCTCAACACATTCAATTTATTGATTGCATAGTTGGCATCATCCAGTGCCAAGATCGAGGAGGAGGATCGATGTATGACCCTGCTTTGTTCCTTGCCAGATTTGTGGGACCATCTTGTGATGGCTCTCAGAAGTACTATAGTCACATTCTATATGGATGATGTGGTGTCTTTGCTGCTATCTGAGGAGATGCGAAGAAAGACTTTGGATTCGTCTAAGGAAGCTCTTGCTGTTCGTGGGAGATCTAATGACAAAGGAAAGTAGAATGACAATAAGTCAAAGAAGGGAAGATCCAAATCCCATGGGAGTTCTAAGACTCCTGGAAAGTCCAAGGTGAAATGTTGGAACTATGATAAATCTGGGCACTTCCAGAGGGAGTGCAAAGAACCAAAGAAGAAGAAGAAAGGCTCAGATTTAGCTTCTAAAAAATATCAAGAAGATGGAGATGCTTTTATTGCAGCTTTGGTAGCCCATGCATCCGATGATGTGTGGTTAGTAGACTTGGGTGCTTCTTTTCACATGACCTCTCATCGAAATTGGTTCTCAAAATATGAAGAG
>MU228246.1:1614471-1625609 GCA_018584345.1 Thuja plicata
GGTTATGACAGATTCCTATGACACGTAAGAGCTATTTCTAGGAGATTTCAATGATAGGTGAAGACATGCAAGACATGTGGCAACTGATAAAGTTGAGTACTTTACACTCTTCCACAATCGTGGGGTTGACTCCCAAGAATTCCTTACACCTTGGCTAACATTCTATGACAACCGGACCAAGGGGTGGGAGGCCTAAATTTTTTTTTAGGGTTCCTATTTTCTCAGAGAATGGTAAAACCCTAATACGGCTATCCTTGGAAGTTGCCCTAAAAAGGAAAGTGCATGATATAAGTGTTTTTTAGGGTTACAGGAGTGGATACAAAAAGAGTGTATTGTTGGTATGATCTGGTGCTACTGGATTTGTCTTAGAGTGTCGATTGTCTCCTGAAAGAACTTGCATTGCAAGTGTGTTGTAACCGTTGTGTTGAAGATAATACATTGTGCAGGTTTTGGAGTGCTGGGGTTTTTTACCGAAAGGTTTTCCCCAGGGTAAATCATTGTGTCATTCTCTATTTTCTATATGCATGGTATGTGGCTGAAATATCATTGTTAAAGTAGTTAACGAATCTAAAATTGTAAGGATTTAAAAGAATTTGCACAATACTTTCCTATAGAGATTAGTGTAGGAAGTTGTTTCCGCACCTGAGTTTCCTTGCACTAATGATAGTGCCATCCTTTTTTCTACTTATAAATCATTGTCTTGTGTCTTTGGTTATCACTACAACATAATAATCCCTTTCCAATCATTGTAATAGTCATTGTACAAAACTAAAGGATTACTGAAAATAAAGAAAAACATCTAAGAGAGTAACATGGAAAAGTCATCTTCATCATTTAACAATTACTATAATACTCCTTAAGAATTATTTTTGATCATCCTTCACTTCTATCACCTTTAAAATTCAACTTATCTTGATGGATTGGTGTAACAATCACTTTTTCCTTGCAATCATGAATCTTTGTGTTCTATAGATAGGTCTTTTCACTGTCCTGTATTGTGTTCTCCTTGCTCTCACTGTCCTTGAACAAATGATGGGTTCTTTAATTTCTATTTTGTAAAATTTCATTGAATTATTTACTTCTTATCATTATTTTCTCTATGAATTGTTGTCTTTTCATTATTCATTGTTGGACAACATTCAACCCTTTGTGTTCAAGATATTTTTGACTACAAGGCACTAGTATTCTAAATAACCTAAGTTGACAAGATACATTATCCTTACTTAAGCAGGCTCACAAGCATAGTTTGGTTGACAACAATATCTTTCAACATAGAAGATATTAAACTCACCGAGTCATGCATCTTCTGACTTTGATCAGTTATATCTACTTCTAATCTTCTAGCTCTCTCTTTCTTGCTTTGATACTATATCTTGAATCTTAAATTACCATCAATAGTATTTGATTGAAGTTGATTGATTTCATAGTCAGGGCCCTCAAACATATTTTCCTAATAAAAAGATTTATTCTTCAGTCTCTTGTTTAAATTTCCATTTTCAATAATTGGGTGCTCTCTATTTGCATTAACAATGATATTATAATCACTTAGCAAATAAATCAATCTAATAATGGTTCATGTGCTCTTTAGTTTCATTTATAATTTTTGATATCGGTCACTAAATGATGTAATAATAGTATTTTCCTCTATTTATTCCACACTCCTAGACATCAGCACTGGAAAAATATTAGTCCATACAAATGGTGAGTTGAGTGATTCCTTAGTTTCTTATGATTATAATCCTCAATAAGATCAACACTAGCCTTGTGCTTCCTATCTAGTGCTACCTCTTCATCCTTTTATTTTGTGATGACACTAGATTCAATCTGGCAAGGATGTGTACTTAGGTCTACTATACAAAACTCAGATTTAGTGATTCTCTGCCTAGGGTCTCTGCTCTTTGCTAGAGCATTTCTAGAAGTGAAAGTCTTGAAATTCATTAATCTCCTCAATTCCACTACATCCATACTATCTTTAGATTGAAAAAATGATAGTTCAAGGTTCCTGAGCGACCAAGTTTGGATTCATAGCTTTACATCTCGGGATTCAACATCTTAATTCAGGGGAGAAATACAATCTGTAGCTTAAAGAACTAGCAAATTTTCATCAAACCAGTGGGCCTCATTTCTTTATCCTTTGTAACTTGTTTAGAAAGTTTATTAGAAATGTACGATAATACTTCCAAACCTTGATTACTTTCTTCTTCCTCTTCATTATCCTCTAATGGAGTAGTCTTTGGCAGCCTATTATTGCTAAAAAAATGTTTTTCATCCAAATTTCTCTTGATAATATGTAATTGTAGTCACAGCTTCAGATGCGCAAAATGCACTTTCATCTATTTCTTCTTGAATTCCTCTACCAAATAGAATAGATGGTTTCCAAGAGGATTGGATTTATATAATTCATCTTAATTTTTTTTATTCCATTCTACCGTGGAACTCTCATGAGTGGGTGTCGGAAGGTTTGAATCATTAAGTTATTTAGAGTATCCTCTTTCTATAGATTTAAAGTGTCACTTTCTAGGGTATTTTCAAAAAAGACCACTCCATAGGATTTAATTTATGAATTATAATGCATGTGCTAGGGAAGTTCATTTTATTTTTGTCTCATCGGTATATGTTTATTTCAATTTTGGAAAAAATATTTCCCCCAAAAATTAAGACAAAATTTAATCATTTCTTATACCAATGTTGGGGAGTTTATTTCTTGTGATATTTGTAAATACAAGGAACACATTAGGCTACATATATGTAGAAACCTAACATAAACTATCGACTACTATTTTTAATATAAAGTTATTATAATATAATGGATGCAAACCCTCCATTCATTTTAATAGTGGTGATGACTAAATTTTGCATTTTGAGTAAGTTTCACTTTCAAGGGAGTTTTCAAATAGTGCCATTCTATAGGATTTTGTATTTGAACTATAATGCACATGCCAGAGATGGTATTCCTTTTTTGTCTCATCAGTGTTTTTTTTTCAATTTTGGAAAAATTATTTCCCTCGAATTTTAAAATTAAATTTGTGTATAATTTTTATTTAAAAATTAGGCTTGTTTTCCACATAACCCAAAACTGACAGGTCACACTTTCAAAATTTTTTGGTCTTGTTAGTGTTATGGTAACAGATTGAGCCTACTTTGTAGCTTTTATATGGTATATCTTATTATGGAATCGGTAGCTTATTTTACCAATGGTAGGAACACCTTACATAATCGATCTTTAGGGGGTTATCCAAAAGCATTGCAAGTTGGTCTAAATGTCCACTCTCTCACCACGAGCCACATAATCTACTTGGAGGGATAGACAGAGATTATATCTCCATTAGATGAATTGTATTGCACCCTAAGTTGAACCACAATAGATTAAAAATATGGAGTCTATAGGATCAATGAAGGACTTATGGTAAGCATTAGGTATTATTTTCCCTTAACTCTCCATTGGTCATTACAATGTAATCAACTTTTAATATTATGGATACCATGTAGCATAGATGAGCTCTAAGTAATTAAATTACTTAAAATTACATTATATTTCTACCTTTGAATGAATGTTACTCATTTGTTGTCATGATGTGACATAATGATGTTGAAACAAATGTTAATTTATGGTCTTGTTTGGATTTTTTGTAATTTCTTTTGATTATTAAGGTCTTTGCTCATCAGTTGGAGTTGTTCCAATCCTCTCATTAGTCTTTAGATTCTTCTCAATTATGCAATATAGGTTCCCTTAATTGATTAGATAGCAACACATTTTCTTATCTTACCTTGTTAAAATTTACCTTTCCCAAGGTTGTTGATGAACCTCCTAATTTTGAACAAGTTAATGATGATAACACTCTTACAGACCAAGAGCTTATGATGAGTGATTAAGAATGTCTTAATGTGTGAAATAAACAAGATGATAGTGATATTCCTCATGTTAATGCATGAATAACTCTTCCTCATGTTAGTGTTACTGCTATAACCTGTGTGTGTGATTTTTGTACCTGTTAAGAGAGACACAACACTTCAATAGATCATTGCATTAGTGAAAACAAGGGGTTAACAAACATAGCAATCACCAAAATCAATCTATTGCTTCTTATCTAGGAGGAGTATGAAAAATGACATAATAGCCCTCAGATTATGCATATTCCAGTGACAAATTGATGCAAGAGCATCTTGGGTCCTTGGTAATCCTGCTCAACCAAAAATATGTTTGCTTTCATTGCTTAGTTTGTTCTCTGTCACTCGGCTTCTGTTGCTTGACATGCTTTGTTCTTCTACTCAGCATGCTTTGTTCTGATGCTTGGCATGCTTTATCTGTTGCTCAGCCCTACCTTGCTGAGTTGGTTTATTTGGAAGTTGGAACTGCTGGCCGACTTCTTCATTTAACCTTTGTGGCTGGGTTAATTTGGGATCTATCTTGGATCTGTGTGGACCTAAATCTGGGTCTCCTTTGGGTTTTGAGCATCGACTACTTTGTTGGTCTCTTGTATATATTCTTTTTGTATGTTCTTAGTTTGGTAGAAGGTCTTAGAGCAAGAAGACAAATGTTTAGATATTGAAGGTCCGAGATCTGTGTAAGAAGATCATTTGTAATACATTCTTTTGTATATGGCCATAACCAGGAAGGCCTTATAGCCTAGCATGTATTTAGTTTGCATTATTAATGAAAAGATCTCTGCATTTCTCTTCTCTCACTATGTTGTTTAATTCTACGTTGTTTCTGCAAGTTTGACGGTTGTGGGTGTGCCATAGGCCCCATCTTCCATCCATCCTTGCATCAAAAATACAACCTAAGAATGGAAGATTCAAATGAAGACTAATCTAAATGATTGAAAAACATGCATATTAGTCTTAGAAATGAAGATAATAGCAATACAACTAAGAAATGAGCTAGAAGCAACATGAAAATCCCTAAAACATGAGCAATATGAGATTGCTCCTTCAATTCTCCAAATATGGACAACATAAGGATGCTTTCAACTCTTCAAAATTCAGATATTCAACAATCAACAATAAAAGACTTCAAAAATTAAGGGCCATTTGAGCTCAAAATCCATCCCATTTATAGAAGAAATGAGGAGAGAGAGGGGGGATGAGGGTCATTAATGAGGTGTAAAATCCATTAATGATATGTAGAAGGCATTAATTCCCAAGGCATTAATGAGGCATGTTGGAAGGAATCTGCCTTAAATGCAAGCATTTAAGAGGCATGGGAAGGGTGTAAGAGGTGAGCTTGAGAAGGTGGACTTGGAGAGAGTCAAGCTTGAGAAAGTTAACTCTCCCAAGTGGGTTGAGTTGCTTATCACTCCCTAATGGAATGTGACAACATTAGGAGGTGGGTTAGGATTAGGATTATGGGTTAAGGCATGTGATTGAGAAGATAGAGAAGATAGGAGAGAGAATGAGTGGAGGGGGGATTAGCTAATTAGGGTTAATTAGCTAATTAAGAAGAATTAGCATGTGAGAAGGGGTTGGGATGAGTTTGAACTCATAGTTGGGTAGTTGAGATTGGTTAGGTTTGAGAGAATATTAATGAAATGAATTGTTGTAGTAACATATTCACTCAATAATAGGGATTTAATTAATCATTTAAGCTTTTGATTGTTTTGTAATAATTAATTAGGACTATAGCCAAATTGAATCAATTTAGGCTAGGGGATTGATTTTGCAAATGATGAGGTATAATTAAGATCTCATTAATTCCTTTTAAATTAATTACCTTAGCCAGGTATGATTTGAATTGATTAATGTAAATTAGTGATTAGATCACTTAGGAGATTAATTTGTTTTCAAAAGAATTATGCCAAGCAGTAACAGGGTCATTTGGACATAATTGGGGGTATGAACACACTTAGGTAAAATAGGGTCTATGGTCAGAGTAGACCAAATCTAGGTGGCTACATATGCCCCTCTTTGAATTGATGTGCAAGCAGCGCATTGATTTAAAGAAAGTTTTTGATGTTGACTTCAGAAAGATTGAAAATTTCGTTCATGGTCGAACGAAATGCCTGATGAGATCAGTCTCGCACTTTATTGAACTAAACTGATAGAATTGACTTTGAACTTGATCAAACAAAGGTCAATAAGAAAAGATCTTAAAGATACCAATTCTGAACTTGGTTGTCATCCAAAGATTGATAATACTGATTTCAAACTTGGTTATCATCCGAAAGCTAGTATGAAGCTGCTAGGAGCTTAATAAGAATCTAAGAAAAAGTAGACATAGGATATCCAGCTTGTGAGAACTGAAACTTTCAATCCAATAGTTCTGACTTAGTTAAGGAGTCATTATGCCTTTTAGTTTTGTGATAATGAAGCCATTTTAATGCTGTTTCGAGAAAAAATTGATTGATGATAGTGTGATCATGCCCCCTCAGGAACGAAATCAAAGGAAAAAGAATAAAATCCCTCTATTGAAATGATGTATCACTTGCATGGATCAGTTAGGTTAAGAAATAATGGATTAGAAGAAGTTAAGAAATGAAGGTGTGTTTTTTGAGAAAACACACAAGTACCAAGTTAATTACATTTAAAATGTGAGTTCAATTATGTTCCCGATAGATCAGAGATTTTGAGAATCGTGGATATCAATAATATAGATGATGTAATCAACTTGGATTTTAGATGAAAAATAGAAATGATTGTAAGCTCAAACCCTTAAAAAAATACACCATGCAATCTCTAAATGCAGCTATATGCAGACTCTTAGGACTGTCACTGATTTGTATACATTGTAGCATTTTATCATCAATGGGCGTTGTTTGGGATGGATACCACCTGATAGTACAACAATCACTAATACCCACTAATATTATGAAAGTATGAATACTATATTTTATTGAAATATCAAAAATGGACTTAGGCATCAAGGCATAGAAGCTAGGACAACAAAATAGTCATCTTCCTTTTATTATATTAGATTCTGAGTAAGGTAAGATATTGGACCTGCAATGACATTGAAAATTCATATCCTTGGGTAAATTATGCTTCGTATACGTTAGTGAGAATCTGACTTTAGAAAACAGACAAGGAGATTGTTTTAACCTCACCGTAGTTTACACATAACAAAGATTGAGATATATGTGGCTATCCACTCATGTTGGCAGCTCTTACCATAAACATCCAAGTTAGGTGAAATTTATAGGAACATTTGGAACAATCACCACATGCAGAAAAATCAAGAAAATGTTATGCTCCTTGTCCTTGCGACTCTTTGTCTTTGTGTAGACATCATGGAGTAACTCGGAAGACATAAAAACATCAATAGAGAATCAATCAAATAAAATTCATAATTGCTTAAATGCCCCTAGTTGAATCATCATCGGAACATAAAAGAGTCATAATCAAACTAAGATCAAACTGTGTTTAAGTAGTATTGAGAAATATTATAGATTCATTTGTCAAGCACAGTAGAGATTCATCAATCATAAATCTTAGATTTTAAGCAATATGTATTCCATGTCTGTGTAACCTTATCTTGTTCGCAAGCTGAAGTAGTGTTTAGGAACACTGTTAATGTTAGTGCAATGTTTGTGTCATCCTTGTTTTGTGAAAGTGATGGTTTAGTGTAAGTATCAGGATGCACCCAGTGTAGATTGATATGTTCCGTAAGATAGAAATGCAGACAAATCCCAAGCAAGGATAAGATTTTTGTAAGGAAAAAAAGTCAACGGTTTAGCATAGGTGTAATCATGAAGGTGTAGTACCAGCAATGTATTGATAGATAGAGCATAGAATACAAGCGACCTCCATTTTCCAGTGTGTAGAAGATTTGTAAAAGACTACCAATTCTCAAGCATGATCTCATTTGTGTTCCCCCAATGTTTAGAAAGAGGTAGGGTGTTATAGATGGATTGATAGATTAGAAGTGGATCGGCAAAGGTGGATGAAGTGGGTGAATGTCACCCTCAAGGAGAGTCTCCTCAAGATTACCCAAGCTAGGGAAAAATAATATAGCAATGTAGGCTCATACATCAGTGCTAAATGCCAAATAGGATAATGACCTGATGTCATGAAAGCTATATAGGATATTATGTAGTCCCAAAAGAGTGGAAATGTCAAGAGAGTTCTTAGAACTTGTTTTTCATTTTATTTTTTTGTTCTTCCTTTTGATCAAGACCAAGGGGTCAATTGATAGGACAACACCATCAAGATAAGGGATGATGTAGGATTAGTGCAAGGGCAGGGAATTTGGACTTGGGATAAGAAAGATCATGATTGTGACCAACGTACAAGATCAAGTGAGTAAGATATATAATTTGTTCATGAATAGGCCCAACCTTCTCAAGATCACTAGATGAAAAATGGACGAAAGATATGAGGGATATGATATCATGGAAGGAACTTGCCCCCAAGTGAAGAGTGCAAGTAGGAGGAATTATGTGTAATGCATGTTTGTCAGGTTTTCATCATGGTAATTACACAAGGTGCCACAAGAAGTGTTTTCACAATAGGATGAATCTTTTTCTCTTTGCTTTTTATACCAAGGTGCTTGTTTACCAGGTTTTCACCAAGGCACTTTTTATTTTATTTTATTTTAAGGAGAAACTTATGCATCTTTCTCTTGGGATAGTACTCTTTTGAAAGATATGCTATGATAGGCCAAGAACACTGAAAGTATGCTCAAAGATGTTGATAGGGTGATGAAATTGAGGATAAGGAAGATGGAAGCCAAGATTTTATGTAATGGATTGGATGAGAGAAAAAGAAGGAATGTAAGGACCCAATATGGAAGGATAGTAGGTGAAAAGATCAACATCAACACACTCTTTGAAGGGTAGTGTATGGATTGAGTTTTTGATGTATGAATGGGTAGGGATCTTGGTACACAAGGACCCAAGATGGAAGAAGTATTCAAGGTAATGGATTTTTGGACATGAGGACCCAAAATAGAGTTAGAAGATGGACAATGTGTGAAAGAAGGTAAAGTGGAATCCTTTTGAAGCTTGGATGCCAATTTTGATTTTTCCTTTTTGTTCAATCCTTTTAAGACAGACTTGGGAATCCACATAAATTTTGATTTTCCTTTTCTTTTGGATGATTTAGAATTCAATTCTTCCATGATGGATTTAGGAACCCACATTTTATTTGATATGATGTTCTTCTCTGTGGACCTTTGTGGTCTCTTGAATGTTTCCTTTTTCTTTGTATCACATGTCGATTAGATTGGACATAGTGATCTTCACATGTAAGTGGATTCTTGAATTTCTGATTTCTTTGTTTGACATCCAAATTGATTCCAAAAGACTTGGGATGTGTGGATGAATAAGACCAATATGGAAGGTTCATATGGATGTGTTGATATGGAGGTTTCAAAGATGCATGTTTTTGTTGATCTTGATAGGAGATAGGGTAAGTGGATGGAGGGATATATGGACCCAATATAGATGGAAGGTTTGAAGCTTTCTTCTTTTGAACATATGGACCAAGGATAGATTTGGAAGATGGAGAAGGCTGATTCTTGTGTGCAAATGGAGGAATATAAGGTGTGAAATGAGTATCAACATCTTTAGATTGAGCTTCCCGGCCAAGGATATTTTGTTTCAAATTCATCTTCATACTAATAGGCTCATGTGTAACTTTGATAGGAGCCATTTTAACTAGAACCCTTTATGCTTGAGGCAACTTATTGTCATGAAGGGATTTGGAGGAATAGTGGTTTCTTGAGGTGGATATGATGGTTTATATGAAAGATATGATGGAACATGCTAATGTTGACAAGGGTATTTGTATAATGTAGGAAGAGTACCTTGCTCTTGATTTTCAAAAGAATTTTTAGAAGTATTAAGATCTTTCTTAGGAGATGGAAGTCTATGTAGCTCTTGAGATGGAGGAATATCTTTTTGAAGAAAATGAAAAGATACGAGGGGATCATCTTCAAATTGTAGAGATATGGGATCTTCATCAAATGTTGGAGGGGATAGGATAATGTCTTGATCTTGATCATTAGTAAGATTTGTTTCTTTTTTCTTTTTATTATCCTCTTGACATGGATCCAGTCCAAAGGAAAAGATAGGATTTTTAATCTTTATGAGGGATTCTTGAAGAATTGGTGGGGAATTATCCAAAATAGGCCTTGAAGTACATGAAAGCTTAGGGTATTTGATCTTAGGAGCATGGAATATACTTGCTGTAAGATATAGATTAGCTTGGATTTCTTTTAAAGGAATCCCTTGAGGGTAGACATAGTTATCATGAAAAGCATTAGGATCTTTGTGTGATGGAGGATATTTGGATATCCTTGAAGCTTTGTCAGATGGAGAAATAGCGGAAGAAGTAGAAGTAGCATGTAGCTCATTTCTAGACATAGGTTCATGATTTTGATCATGCTTGGGATTGGTATCTTCATTTGATAATTCATTAGTATCTTCAACTTTGATTATGGCATCGTCAAATCTTGGATTTTATGTTTTAACTCCATGCAATGTGAAGTTTTATGCTCATTATTTTGATCACAGGCACAGTAGGTACTCACAAATGACATTCCACATGAGGTGGTTTGAGGCAATGTGATGAGATTGTTTTCAAGAAGCTCTACCAGCATTGTTGTATAAGATAATCTCAAAGGAGTAAATGCTCTATCCCTTGGACATGTAGATCCACTTGAAATCTCCAAAGAGATGTTGGATTCAATATTATGAGGATGTTGATCAAAGATAGGATCGACATGATCATGTGAAATAATCTCTTGATCAAAGATAGGATTACCATGAGGAGGTTTCTCCTTTTTTGAAGAATGCAAAGACATGTGTGTCTTTTGATCATAGAGAAGAGGAAAGGTTGATCTTATTGAAGATCCACTTGATGAGGTATCCTTTTCTTCCTTTAAGTCTTGAATTTCAGATTTCAAAGCTTGCATTTTCTTAGATAGGGTCTTAATGAGAATCTCTTCTTCCTTGTTGTTAGGATCATAGGGTTTATCCCATTTGTTTTTAGTCATCGTAAGGTTGTTTGATCAAAGTCCCAGAATGGCACCAAAAGGATTTTTGAATTGTCCACAAATGTGTGAATTTGGGTTTGATGTGATGCAGGAGCATCCTGGGTGTAAGGGCAATCTTGCATCACCCAAAAAGATTTCTGTTTTCTTTTCAATAAGGGCTACCTTGTGCAGAGCTGCTATTTATGGAAACTTGCTATTTTTAGTAAGT
>MU228246.1:1662421-1672892 GCA_018584345.1 Thuja plicata
GAAAGGGGGATATAGTTGGAATGTGAGAGGAAGAATAGGGAGGATGTTCCTCCTACATTGACATAGAGGAGAAGAAGGTGGAAGGGAAAGACACATGTCAAGTGTCTCACAAAGACCATTGAGAGGAGGGAGGAAGGATATTTTCCTCATGAGGAGTCTTGGTACAAGTGTCCCATGAGTCACCTTGGACTCTTTGAAGTGGCTTGAGAAGATCCTTAGGAATAGGGATTGCTTCTTGACTTAGTATAGAGGAAGACATGTGGTCATGAGACCAAGTCTTATGACACCACATAGCCCTTAGGAATAGGACATGTGATGGTGAGGATAATGATTTATTAATAATTAATAATAATTAAATATTCTAGCCAAGGTGATGTGTCAAGTCACTAGGTCTATGAGGTGGAATAGGAGGTTTAGTCAGATTTAGTGACTGTGTAATTAATCACTTTAATGAGGCTAATTTAGAAGGCTTAGGATAAGAAGAATAGACTATAGTGAATGTATCAAATAAATTGAATAACTTAATTAATAAATAGAAGAAATAAATATTAATTAAATAACAAATATTTAATTAATTCATCAAGTCAATATTAATTAAATAATAAATATTTAATTAAATAATTAATGAAGCAAATTTTTAGTGTATACATTTTTCCCCTCTTTGAAATAATGTGTTGGTCACATTGTTTCAAAGAAAAATCTAGCTTTTTGCACCTGCCCTAGACAATGTCGACAAAAGCGACCTATGCATGCCCCCTCGAGAGATTGATTGACAAAATTTATGATTGTGTTGGTTTTTTTTTATTATTTTATTATTATTTTAAAAAAAAATTTCAATCAAGCTCACAAAAAGAACCGAAAGAAATGTGAGTGAAAATGGGGGGAAACAGAATGATATTGATGGGTAGGGTCCACACATCAAGCAAAATGGGTCCATAGGCTATATATAGGGCCAAAGGGTCCACTATAGGAGCATTGTGCACACTTGTCATTTGGAGATTGGAGCTTGGAGAGAGAGAAGAGAAGATCTGAGAAGATGTCATTCCCATTGTCAGATCACTTCTTTGAGAGGGTCAAACGCTTCTAGAGGCCACTAGATTCTGGAGAGCCGGTAGGTGATTCATCCTGCTTCATCAATTTGATTCAATTTTGCATGTTCGATATGATTTGTAGCATGTTTTAGGGTAGATTGAATCATAGGTTAGGATAGGAAATTTTATTGGTTTTAGGAAAAAAATGAATGCGCAGTTGTGGCACATGGATGTGCAGCAACTAGCCATGTTTGTGCAAAAATGATGCATTCATTTAGGGATTCTGTGCATGCATGGAATTTGAATTATGATTCTACGCATTTGTATAGAAATGATGCGCATTCATTAAAATTTTACAAATGATAGGGGGTTCTGTGCAAGCATTTTTTTGTGTTGCACATTTATGTGGAGATAGAATGCGGATAAAGTGACAAGTCAATTAGGTCAAACTTGATATCGATAAGCTAATATGATCTGGTCGGTGTTGGATTTTGATCAATTTTTGTCAAGATAGGAAACATTGTAGCATGGTTTCTAGTAAACCATCTTGTTTGTAAATAATTGATAGAATTATCTGTTGATACATGTGATAAACATGTGTTTGATTGATAGATAGGTAGATTAGTTTGATTAGAATATGATAGTTTGATTTGTTGATTGTCGATGATAGGAGGATATTACTAAAATCTTGATGTCATAGGAGAGGTATCCCATGACACAGATTCTGAGATCGACACTGTCAAAGACTGATAGAGTATTGATTGGGGCAATAGGCTTGTACCATGTGATCTATACGCTCGAGATTCGGGTGAACCTTGGCATGTTGACCGCGTTGGTGGAGAGATGGCACTCAGAGATGAGTACAGTTCATCTTCCTTTGGGAGAGATGACTATTACATTAGAGGAATTTTAATTTATCACATCCTTCGACTACCCATCATAGGAGAGTTGGTGTAGTATGATCGACATGGTGGTTTGGCTGAGTGTAGAGTAGTATTTGGTGATGAGGATATAGATGAGCTAGAGATCAGCTGGGAGGATATGGTGGAGTTATATGAGCCACTGCTGGTTGTTTTGGCTAGAGTGATCAAAAGATATGTTTGCCCAGATCGGAGATCACATGGCTTCACAATTGGATGGGGCTGGACACTATAGAGGATGATGGACAAGGGGACCCATTTTGCTTGGGAGGTGTTCTTGTTAGCACATCTTTATCATGATCTACATCATGTAGTATATCAGTGGGGAGATTATTTATTAGTAGGTGTTACATTGCTTCATGTGTAGGCATGGGAGCATATAGTGATCACATGGCCCATAACTCTCAGATTTTGAGGCGTTGGACAACCATATATTTTTTTTTATGCATCTATCTAGTCTCAGCGTAAGTTGGGATGATTGGAGTTTTGGAGATATAATTTTGATACTATTGATGTTGTTATATAGAGACCCTACCTGGGGTGTGAGCCATGGGAGGATGAGCATCATCTCAGATACGGATTTGAGTCATGGTGGTTGATAGGGAGGACTCCCTTCATTATAGAGAGGAAGATGGTTAGTCGGGTCTTGTGACAGTTTGGCAAGATTCATGGGATATCACAGGGGGTGATGGAGTTTGTGCATACCCACCAAGAGAGGCAGGATTGGGGACCTATGGTATCATATGAGGTTGCAAGGGAGAAGTTATTGGACATTCCATTTAAGGAATGGTCAATGAGATAGGGGGTCATAGACCCAAACATGATGATAGAGTATGAGAGATACCTGAGGGATCATCCATTCCCTAGACTGATTGACCCAACAGAGAAGCCACCATAGAGAGATCTGGAGGATAGACATAGAAATAGGTGATGAGGCCAAGATAAGAGAGGCCGAGGGGGAGGCAAAGGTGGTGATGATGACGGGGATGACAGAGGTGATGGTCCCGATAGAGGGAGGTGAGATAGAGTGATACCATGAGATTTGATGCCACCTTTGGCTAGACAATCGAGATGCTAGCCACCTACACAAAGACCAAAAACTACCCTAGGATAGGCACAGGTACATGCACATGTACTGATACAGGAACATATACCTATACCAATAGATACTATGGTACATGCATAGGTGGGGATACAAGAAAGATAGGGACATGATGAGGTAGATGTGATACTGGGCTAGGAGAGAGTGGTACAGGGAAGATTTATTCAGGATGATATACAAGATGAGCATATGCTCAATGTTGGGGATGATGTACATATGACAGATGTGGGGCACAGGATGCATAGGATGTTAGGGGCCATCATGCACAGGTAGAGATGGATGTCAGGTGTTAGGATCCCTATTTACAAAGGGATGCAACAGAGGAGGAGGACATAGACATTGATGCATTGCTAGTCAGACTAGAAATGATACAAGTACAGGCAGACCATGTCCCGGGATTAGAGAGATGGGTGGAGAGGCTAGAGGGGGAGGTTGCAAAGGATAGACAAGAGTGAGATACCACCATAGAGTGGTTAGGAGAGGTAGAGACGCTAATAGATGAGATTGAGTCTATAGAGACATTGGGGCCTCATGCAGATAGTCTCTAGATGATGATGCGAGATGGTAGGGAGATCACCTATTGGAGGGAGGCATACAGACAGGTTGTTCCATGGGATCAGTGGATTGGGAGCTTTAGAGAGAGCTCATATGTAGTTAGGACAATAGCACATCAGAGGAATGGGTTAAGGGGTAGTGGAGGTACATCATCATGCCCATTGAGACCACCATCAGGTTCTAGAGATCCATTAGTGGTAGGGGCTTCTATCGTAGCACGTAGACATCGATAGATAGAGTCTGGAGGTAGTGGATCTTAGCTTTTTGATATACACTTTGTATTTATGGCTTCATTGTATCATTATTGTATTATAATTGTAGACTTGATGGACACTTATGGACACATGGTTATTTTATGAGATATCATTGGACATTTGGACATGTTATTTTTAGTTTATAGACTCTTGATGATGGAGTTTCTATATGATGCAGTTCTATTATGTTTACTTCTATGATGCATTGCTTATCATGATATATATATATATATATATATATATATATATATATATATATATATATATATATGTGTGTGTGTGTGTGTGTGTGTGTGTGTGTGTGTGTGTGTGTGTGTGTGTGTGTGGATACTGACACATGCATGATGTGATGAATGAATTTGATTATGCATTTTACTTTATGATCTATCTTTATATGGATGCATAATAGTTGTGATTTGATCATATAATAATTAATGGTACATGAATGAATTTCAAATAGATGAATGAATAATGATGATAATGAACTTAAGGAAAAACAAAAATAATATGTTATAATTGTATAATGATGGTAGTAATATAATGACTTATAATATGATGAAATGACAAAAATGATAAAATAAAATGATCAAAATATGCATGTAAATATAAATGGTTATTTACAAATGAACAATCCTAGCAAAGAAAAACTAAGGACATATACATAATGAACCATGATAAATGCTATATTTTTGTTATCCATATTGTCCTCAATTTTAAACAACCATGTGTCTGACACAAGAAGAATAGACAAAGAGAGAAAAAGGTGACCAAAGAAAGATATCCTACAGAATCCTATAAAAGGAGCATGGGTATGCAACAAACATCTAGTAAATGTAATGCAAAATGATATGTGAAATGAGTATCTCCAAAACTTCATGAAACATCTTAGAAATTCATAATTTATTGGAATTTGATTTTCATCATTGAGCTCGTTATGTTGCAAGAAGATGAAAGCATCATGGTATAATTAAACCAAGATGACCTGAGCACTTCTTGGATGGAGTTTAATATAGAAAAATTGACAAGCATCTAGGTATAATTGAACTGATATGACCTGAGTTTTGTTTGCATAAAAGACAAGGAATACCCCCCTCCACTGGGGAACAAATATTTGGAGTCAAGTTATGTGTGGCGTATCACCATCAATAGTATTCGCATAACAACATGATTTGTATGTTGTCAATACTTATTAAACAGATGAAGGAACTTACGCATAGACACCCTAATTATTTGTTCCTTCAACTTCATTAGAAAATATCCCACATGGTGGTACCCTAAATTTTGATAATTTAGAAGTCCCAATCCATTATCAAGAAGCATGTTTCTCCATAAAAAAAATCAAAGGAAGGAAGGTTTATGACACAAATAAATAGAACTAACTAATTGAAGCCTTCAGATAATGATGGAATTTAGACCTGCTACAAAGATGATTTTGACAGAGGATAAAGATGGTCAAATTTTAAAAATATAAAAATGACCCAGTTTGGAACATGAAATTTCCTATCTCTAGCAGAAATATTAGATTTTCATGAGGTGTTTTGAATTTTTGACCAAAGCCAAATCTGAAAGTTAGGTGGTTATTTTTTAGTTAGTTTATTATTTTTTCAAAATAATTTGTAATAAGAGTTGTGTCTTTTCACCCTAAAAAGGTGTGAAAGTCACTCAAACATATATATATATATATATATATAGATATATATACACACACACACACACACACACACACACACACACACACACACACACACACACACACACACACACACACACACACACACACACATAATGTAAAATGTAAAGAGAAGGGAATACAATATAATACAATTTCACATATTTGGATAGTTTTGGATCAATAACTATAACATGGACTTGGATGTACTATTTTTTAAAAATAATAAAGATAAGACTTTTTCTTCATATATGCAATTGTTTCATTAATAATTTTACAATTAGTCCCTTGGATAAACCAATAGAACTTCAAAGTGATAGTTTGATGTACATGCTTCCTGATTTGATTCATAGTCTATATTTTGAATTGGTTTTCTCATTTTGCATGGTTAAATTCTGTTGATTGAGGCCTCAGTCAATTGGGTTGTCATCTGAGAAGTATTACCATTTTGAAATATCTTTGAATTTGTTTTAGGTTGCATGTACATTCCATAACACCTTTGAAGTGATAAGTTTTCTTGTAAAACTGTCTCTGAGGTTGAACATAAGATTGGAATGATCTTGACTCTATTGCCCGTGATAGAATAAGGAAGTGGTCTAATCATTATTTGGATTATAGTTATTCAGTTCATTGTTATAGTTTTGTGATATCTTATCTATCTGTTCATTTCAATTTACATACATATTTACTAAACATTATTTAATTTCTCAAAGTATTTCAGTTTGCAGTTTATGATATATTGCTTTCAATTAGATTTATTTCAAGTGCCTTGCCATACTTGAGATAGAGGGTTTGAGGTGTGTTCTATCTACTATAAAAAGTCTTAAGACTTGAAGGATAAGTTTAAGGTATAGGCCTACCAGCCTTGGTTTTGCAGAGCCAAAATTGCAAAAGTTTGAACCTTGCCTTGGTTGTGACTTGTTAGTTGGCCAAATCACTTGGGTTTCTCATCATTAGATAGGAAAAATCCATAGGAAATCCAATATTTTGATTTGAGCACCAACACCACAAACAACAATAAAAGAAAATATCATGTCCCATCCCAGCTATTCTAATCAATGACATATTTGGAGTTTTAAGCTCATGTCAAAGATATTTTGGAATAACATAGGAAACATGGTAACAACGAAATCCATATATGAATGCATAATCTTATAACAAATCATTCTAACATGCCTGCCATGAATATACATTTCTTTGCCAAAAGATAGTGTTAGGTTCATTGATCAGTTTGGTCAATGTGATGTTGTTGCAAATGTATAGATAAACGGTTACATTTTGAAAGATAGGTTTACAGATTATGAGTCATGATTAGAATAGTTGATTGCATTTGCTTGTCTGGTGAAAAATACTCCATTTTGTCCTCTAAGATTCATGACTATCATAGATCCACTTCCAAAACTAGGTCAAGGACATGCCCCCAGCTAGGTGATGGACTGACTTATTATGGGTGAAGAAAGACACATTGGACTATGATGAAGACCAAGACATTGGACCAAGCTATGATGGGGTTTTATTGGGGATTTATACAATGGATAGGATAATCATGTATTGGTCATTTTATTATAATATTTACAAGGTGAATTAAGACTTGAACAGTCACTTTATTATGGGTATATATACAAATGCGATGATGCGCTAGAAGAATCCTAATAGATAGAGGAACTACCTTGTCACAAATGTTGCCTATTTCTGGGTTTTCACCACATGCTTTTATTGCACTTTTCTTGTGATTTTTTTTAAATTTTTTTTTTGAGTTTTTTGATTTGATTTTTTTTTTGAGTTTTTTTATTTTTTTTATTTTTTTGACTTTTTGACTTTTTTTATTTTTTTATTTTTTGAACATATCCCTTGCACTAGGATTTCAAGCATAAAACTTTTTGAGGTGCATGTTGTTAAGAGGCTCATCCATGAGATCTCCATCAGACCTAGACAACTGATAAGCTCTAGAGCCATACACTATTGTAATCACAAAAGGACCTAACTAGTTAGGTTCAAACTTTCCCTTCTTCTCATGATGCTGCTGATTTTAGGGATTCTCACGAAGGACTAGATCATTCACTTGAAAGTCTCTGGGTTTCACTTTATTATTATACTGTCAAGACATCCTTTGCTAATAGACATTCAAATGATCAAAGGGTCTTTGATGGCATTCATCCAACAATTCTAATTTAGTTAGTCGTGCAACTCTATATTCTTCATCTGGAATCAAATCTTTCAGGGACACACAAAGAGAAGGTAACTTGACCTCGAGGGGTAGGACAACTTTAGACCCATAGTGATGAGGAGGTTCCTCTCCTAGAGCCTTTAGCTCTCTTCAAGACCTTCACTGGGTCTTCTTTAGGGTCTCTCTCTCTACCCTAACTAGATGATTCTTTCCTAATCCTCTAATTCACTAGGAACTTCCCATCAACTTCAAACTCAACTCTTTGCTCCCCTCCTTAGCTTTCTTGCAAGCATAGCTTCACAAGCCTCCTATCACTCCAATGGATTAAAATTCCAAGGTTTATTCTTCCCTACTCCCCTTAGGTCAAATCAAACTCCTATGGATCCAATTTTCTATATCCTTCAACCATTTTCCAATCGAGACCCAAAATCAAGTTCTTTGGCCTTGTAGCCTTTTTAGGCCTATTAACCATCTAAAACACTGAAAATGTGTTATTTCTCCAAAAAACCCTTAAAAAAACCCAAAAAAAGTTGGATATTATTTGTGGGTTTTTCCTCCCCTTGAATATTTACTAGGTCTCAATTCCTAATGGTATCCGTACAGTAGATTTCTACCAAATCCCTAAAAATAAGGGTTTTGGAGACATGTAGACTGGTTTGGTAAATTGATCTTCTTTCTTTATTCAATTGGAATCCTCTAAAATTATCCCTCCACTAGAAGGTCTACACCACATGACTCCCCACTTTCCCACTCATGATTGGCTCACACCAATCACTATGCACTCATCATTGCTACTGTTGTATCCAGTTACCCTAGCCAGAATGCTCACCACTCACCTAGGGCCTGGTTGTTCTTGGAATTCCCCTACATACACAAACTCCAAAATCCATATCTAAATAGTATATACAATTTCCTAGTGTATTCCAATTGCTCATGGAGTTTGAGCCATAGGAACTCCAAAGAAACCCATTATTTACATAACTTGACCAAAATTGGCCAGTGAACTTTCAAAACACAAATAAATTAACAAAGCTTAACCTGAAAAGATAAAATACCAAAATAACTCCAAAAAAATCTTGGAAATTAAATTTTAAACACTATCAAATCCTTCTTTCAGTCCATTCAATCCAATCAAGTGATGGATGATGGCTTTGTCACAAATTTACACTGTAAATTGATCTTTCCTTGTGATCAGTCCGTACAAAATAAAAGCTAACTAAAAAATTAGGGTTGGATTCACCTTATATACTCCCATCCCATCTGTTTAGACCATTTGGTTGGGATTTGGGCACCTTAATGGCCGATTCATAAAATATAGGAAATGTTGTCATGACAACTTTAAAAGTTGTCATGACAACTTTGACAACTTTTGCCAAAATTGCCATTTTCACAACTTGAGTGTCCTAATTGGTTCTAAAATTTACCAATTGACCTCAAGTGGTTAGAAAACAACAAAACATTAAAAATCTTCCCAATTTGGGACTTTGGTCAACTCTTTGACTTTGAGTTGACTTTTAGGCCTTAAACTCCTAGAATCAACTAGACTCAAACAACGTAACCCTAACCTCTCCAAACCTAAACCACACCTCAAACACACACTAGGGACTTTATAGTTTAGTCCTTATTCATGTATGGTTGGCCAAACCAACCTACAAGACAAAACTAATTAAGATCTTTCAATAGACCTTCAGGGTGCTCCTGCACCATATTCCCCCCTGCAATAGGCAAGTTAAGGAACTTTTGGTGATAGGAAATCCTCACTGATTCCATGTTTCTTGAAGTCGCTTTCAGCTATCCAAGTGGCTTGTGACTCTGGTTGTTGCTTCCACTTCACTAGATGTTCCATGTAGGTCTTATGTCTTGTTTTCTTTTTCACCCTTGAATCCCAGATCTTCTTAGCTTGTAGTTTGTCCTATTCTAGAGTCTTAAACTCTCCCATGTCCTTAATGACCTCTATTCTATATTGCATCTCATCCATATCTGGCTACTTATACTTGGTCAAATATTTTACATTAAAGATTGGAGAAATTGACATCTCCTTGGGCAACTCCACCGTGTATGCATTGGGTCCATACTTTGCCAAAATATTACAAGGTCCAATTATTTTCATTTGTAGCTTGCTAGGTATCCCCTTATGTAGTCTTACCTTGTTCAAGAACACCCTGACTAATTATCCCACCTCAAACTGCAATTCTCTTCTTCCCTAATCTTTCTTTGCCTTCAACTTTTGATTTGCTTCCATCAAGGTCTTTTGTACTTGCTCATGAACCTCGTTCATTGATTGTGAAAAATCATCAGCATCTCCACTGATTCCCTCATATCCTTTGAGGTCTCTAAGTTCCATCACACCCCTGGGATGCACCCCATACACTATCTCAAATGGGCTCTTCCATGTAACTCTATTGGTGTATGCACCCTAAAATGGTCGCCTAGACTTTGGGCCCCATTTCTCAATTTATCAAATCCCTGAATCAATATTTTCAAATATCAACAATATCAATTATATCAATTTCCTTCATCAAATCATAATCAATTCAATATTTCTTAAGGTTTGAGCCTTATTTAATTTAAAAGAGAAAAAATAAAAATAAAAATATTTATAACTAGATTTCTGGTTTTGATTGTGTGTGTTTTTAAGCATCAACGTTTCGGACCACACTCCGTGATCCATCATCAGGATGAGAGAACAATAAGGAGAAAATAATAAGCAGCAGACTCAGCCTCACTCAAAGGATAAAAAGGAAGGGCTGGGGGGAGAAAGAAGGCACGGAAA
>MU228246.1:1672992-1684629 GCA_018584345.1 Thuja plicata
TGAGAGCATTCTAAAAACCCTTGCACTCCATGCCTAGGGAGCTATGGATCAATTTTTGAGACCTCATTCTTGAGTGTTCTTGAATGTAAGGATTCATAGAAGTGTGACACAATTATAGCACACAATTGGTACTGTCATTGTAGGCAAATTTTGCCTATGGAATAACTTGCTCCCAACCTTGTCCATATTCCTTGGTTAGACATCTAAGAAAGTTCCCAAGTTCCCTATTGATTACTTTAGTCTTCCCATCTATTTGAGGATGATAGGTAGATCCATGAGACAAGTTTGTCCCTAACCTCTTCCATAGGGTCTTCCAAAAGTGACCCATGAACTTTACATCCCTGTCTGCAACAATGCTTATTGGTAGGCTATGAATCCTTACCACTTATTTGAAGAACATGTAGGCAATATGGCTGGCATCATGTGTTGTTTTACATGGTATGAAGTGGCTCATCTTACTAAACCTATCTAACACTACAAATACACTGTCTAAACGAGTTGGAATTCTAGGTAACCCCACTATGAAGTCCATACTTATGCACTCGCAAGGTCTACTTGGAATGGGTAATGGCTGGTAAATTCCTACATTAGATGAAGTGCCTTTGGATTTCTGGCATATGCCACACTACTCCACATACCTTCTTACTTCCTTTTGCATCTTTGGCCACCAATAGAATCTCTCTACTAAGTCCAATGTCTTGTTCAATCCAAAATGTCCACTTAGACTTCCATTATGCTTCTCCTGTATAAGGTTCACCCTCATTGAGCCTCTTAGAACACATAGTTTCTTACCTTTGAATAGCAACCCATTCTGCAATGTATACTTTGCAAACTCACAATGAAAGTGATTCTCAAGATTTTGACACACCTTTTATATCTCTAAGAAATCTGAATCTCCCTCATATAGGTCCTTAAAACCTTCAACCCCTGTAATTTGCAAATGAATCTCTTGGATGGTATGTAGCCTTCTACTAAGGGCATCTACAACTTTTATTTTCACTCCCTTCTTATGTTTGATAGTAAAGGTGTAGGACTGTAAGAATTCCATCCACTTGATGTGTCTCAAACTGAGCTTGTCTTGAGTGTTTATGTAACTCACTGCTTGCTTATCTGTGAAGAAAAAAAATATTTGGGAAAAATGTAATTCCTCCACTTCTTTAAGGCTTGTACAAGAGTATATAGCTCCAATTCATAGGAGAAGTACCTAGACTTAGCCTCATTTAGTCTTTCACTGAAAAAGGCCACAGACCTGCCTTTCGGAGTTAGGACAGTTCCCACTGCAATGCTACTTGCATCACACTCCACAATAAATGGTTTTTCAAATCTTGGTAATAGAAATATAGGTTGAGTAACCACTTCCTTCTTTAATCTCTCAAATCCATCATTGGCTGCCTTTGTCCACACAAATTTTGTTTTCAACCCTCCTTTTATAGTCTCTAGGACTGGAGCACAAATCTCACTAAATCTCCTAATGAACTTCCTATAGAATTGGGCTAACCCATGGAAGCTTATAACTTCAGTCCCTATCTTAGGATTAGGCCAATTCAATATGGCCTCTACCTTCTCCTTATCCATTTTTAAGTCTCCCTTGGAAACCACAAAGCCAAGGTAGACTAGCTCTTCCTTCATGAACTCACTCTTCTCAAGGTTTATGGTGAGTTTCTCTTCTTGCAACTTCTTCAACACTAACTCCAAGTGTCTCATATGGTCCTCCTTTGTTTTACTGAATATGAGGATGTCATCTAAATAGACAACTATAAAGACCCCTATATAGTCCTTCAAAACTTCATTCATCACCCTCATAAAGGTGCTTGGTGCATTGGTAAGCCCAAAGGGAATCACTAACCATTCATACAAACCCTCTGTATTTTTAAATGTAGACTTCCACTCATCACCCTCTTTCATCCTAATTTGATAGTACCCACTCTTCAAATCAATTTTAGAGAAGTACTTATCACCCCCCAAACAATCCATCAAACCCTCTATTCTAGGAATTGGAAATCTATATCTGATAGTTATTCTATTTATTTCCCTAGAATCTGTACACATCTTCCACTTACCTCCCTTCTTAGGAGCCAACACTACTCGGAAAGCACATGGGATAATTCTCTTCGTTATCAACCCTTGGTCCAAAATCTCTTGGACTTGTCTGGCTATCTCCTTGTTTTTCTCTGGTGTCATCTTTTATGCAGCCTTGTTTGGTAAAGATGCTCCTAGTACGAAGTCAATTTGATGACTTATCTCCCTCATTGGTGGAAGGTTGGCTGGTTTACCCTCACAAATTATGTCCTTGAACTGATCTAGCAGTTCTCTTACCTCCTGTGGTATAGGTGCCTTCTCATGAGACTCATCCTTTGGCTTTAGCAAGATTGCATAACCAACTTCTTCTTTCTTCATATCCCTTAGGAATTGTTTTCCACTCAACAGAATGGCACTAGATTCTGCCTTCTCCATGGTATCCTCCTCTAGTATGGATTGTATTTTTTAAGTGACACCATTTTTCTTGAAGGTGTACTTGTTATCTTTCCCATTATGAACTGCATCTCTATCATACTGCCATGGTCTACCAAGCAATAGATGGCAAGCATCCATTGGAAAAACATCACATAGTATCTTGTCATGATACTTTCTAATAGAAAATTCCACCCACACTTTCTCATTGACCATGATGTTCTGGCCCTTATTCAACCATGTGACTTTGTAGGGACATTCATGTGGAATTTTAGTGAGCTTTAACTTCTCTACTACCTCCTTTGATATAATATTGTCTATAGATCCTAAAACAATGATCACCTTACAAACCTTTCCCATTATCTTGTACTTGACCCTGAAAAGAGCCCTTCTCTACTTGTGTCCATCCTTAGTGGGTTCTTTAATTAGTATACTTCTAATCATCAAAATTTCACCTTTCTCTGAATCCAAATTGACTTTTGAATGCTTGGTGTTGTCCTCCTCTTGGACGTAGTTGATCCTCTTTTCTCCTTGTGAGGATGTTGGCTTATCTAGACACCGGTATGTAGGGTGTCCCAACTGTCCACAGTTGTAACATTTCATGTAAGAGAAATGAGATCCCCTCCCAAAACCTCATGTCCTTCCTCTGCCACTATTATAAGAACCCCTTCCTCTATTACCAAGTCCACCTCTATTGTTTGACTCCTATCCTTGATCTGCATATCTAGAGTCACCTTTGACCCCTACTATCATTTCCTCTACCACTTGAACCTCCCCTATGGCCACCTCTATTGTATCTACCCTTTCCTCTACCTCTGGAGCTAGAATCTTGTCTTTTCTTTAGTTTTTCTTCCACCTTCAAAGCCATTTGAAAACAACTATGGATGGAAGTCAGGGTAAAGAGACTGAGCTCTTCTTGGATGTTCCACCTTAATCCATTAAGGTATCTTGCCACTTTAACACTCTCTATCTCTTGGATTCTTGATCTAAGACAAAGTTTTTTGAATTCCTCAGTATAGGCTGGTACATGTAGGTCTTTTTGCCTAAGATTTTGTATCTTCTTATGCAGCTGGATGTCATAATCCTCTGGGAGATAATACTCCTTCAATTTTTCCATTATTGTCTTCCAATTTGTTATGGGCTTCTTTCCCTCTTTCTCTCTTTCTTCCTGCAAGAACTTCCACCATGTAAGTGCTTTCCCTCTTAGCCTTGACTTGGCTATCTTCACCTTTTGGGCTTCTGTAATCCCATCACACTCGAAGATTCTCCATCACTTCAAGCCATTCCATAACCAACTCTGTATCCATATTACTAGAGAAGACTGGTATTCCTTCTAGAGCCTTCCCACTCAATGCTTTGAGTACTTTGAGGAATGGTTCCTCAGGTAGAAGAGGACCATGCTCTGGTTCTACCTCCTCTTCTAATGAAGTTTTACCTTTATCTAACCCTCCATGCACTTCTTCTCTTATCTTGCTGGCTATCTCTACAACCTCTGCCATTTTGATCTTCATTTCCTCCATTGCCTCTTCAAGAAACCTATTCTTGATTTGTTTCTCTTACAAATCTTTTGCCAACTCTGCAATGTTCACCATCCTAGACTCACCTATGGACTCACTCCAATCTGACATACACCAATTCAATCACACCCAAGCCTTTCAATGGCTATGATACCAATTTGATGAGGAGGTTCCTCTCCTAGAGCCTTTAGCTCTCTTCAAGACCTTCAATGGGTCTTATTTAGGGTCTCTCTCTCTACCCTAACTAGAGGATTCTTTCCTAATCCTCTAATTCACTAGGAACTTCCCATCAACTTCAAACTCAACTCTTTGCTCCCCTCAGCTTTCTTGCAAGCATAGCTTCACAAGCCTCCTATTACTCCAATGGCTTCAACTTCCTAGGTTTATTCTTCCCTACTCCCCTCAGGTCAAATTACACTCCTATGGATCCAATTTTCCAGATCCTTCAACCATTTTCCAATCGAGACCCAAAATCAAGTTCTTTGGCCTTGTAGCCTTTTTAGGCCTATTAGCCCTCCAAGACATTGAAAATATGTTCTTTCTCCCACAAAACCTTAACAACCCCCCCAAAAAATTGGATATTCTTTGTGGGTTTTTCCTCCCCTTGAATATTTACTAGGTCTCAATTCCTAATGGTATCCATATAGTAAATTTCTACCAAACCCCTAAAAATAAGGGTTTTGGAGACATGTAGACTGGTTTGGTAACTTGATCTTCTTTATTTATTCAGTTGGACTCCTCTGAACTTCTACCTCCACTAGAAGGTCTGCACCACATGCCTCCCCACTTTCCCACTCTTTATTGGCTCACACCAATCACTATGCAATCATCATTGCTACTATTGTATCCAGTTACCCTAGCTAGAATGCTCACCACTCACCTAGGGCATGGTTGTTATTGGACTCCCCCTACACACACACTCCAAAAGCCATATCTACATAGTATATAAAAGGTCCTAGTGGATTCCAAGTGCTCATGGAGTTTGAGCCACAGAAACTCCAAAGAAACCCATTATTTACATAACTGGACATAAACTGGCCAATGAACTTCCAAAACACAAATAAATTAACAAAGATTAACCAAAAAAGATAAGATACCAAACTAACTCCAAAAAAATCTTGGAAATTACATTGTAAACACTGTCCAATCCTTCTTTCAGTCCATTCAATCCAATCAAGTGATGGATGATGGCTCTGTCACAAATTTACATTGTAAATTGATCCTTCCTTGTGATTAGTCCGTACAAAATAAAAGATAAATAAAAAATTAGGGTTGGATTCACCTTATATACTCCCATCCCATCTGTATGGACCATTTGGTCAGGATTTGGGCACCTTAATGGCTGATTCCTAAAATCTAGGAAATGTTGTCATGACAACTTTGACAACTTTTGCCAAAATTGCCATTTTCACAACTTGAGTGTCCTAATTGGTTCTAAACTTTACCAATTGACCTCAAATGGTTATAAAACAACAAAACATTAAAAATATTCCCAATTTGGGACTTTGGTCAACTCTTTGACTTTGACTTGACTTCTAAGCCTTAAACTCCTAGAATCAACTAGACTCAAACAACACAACCCTAACCTCTCCAAACCTAAACCACACCTCAAACACACACTAGGGACTTTATAGTTTAGTCCTTATTCATGGATGGTTGGCCAAACTAACCTACAAGCCAAAACTAATTAAGATCTTTCAATAGACCTTAAGGGTTTTCCTACACCACATAGACAAGGGAATACAGTGTGGCTCTAGTGGGAGTACAGATGGAAGTGTGATAAGCCCATAGGGCAGGATTTAATTGGACATGCCAGTCATGGACATCATCATTGAAAGTCTTTTGAAGGATATTTACAATGGTTTTATTAGACACCTCAGCTTGGCCATTACCCTAGGGGTAATAAATGGTGGAATAATGGTGGGTGATGTGGAATTTAGCACATAATTTGTCTATATCTTGATTTTGGAATTGTTTCCCATGATTAGTAATAAGATGCATAGGGATACCATATCGGCAAATGATATAATTAGGGATAAACATGGGAACCTATTTTCCTATGGTAGTGATCAATGGAATATATTCAATCCACTTGGTAAAATACTCAATTGCAATTATAATGAACTTACGGTTGTTGGAAGATGGAGGGTGAATTACGCCCACAAGGTCGAGTCTCCACTGACTGAATGGCAATGCAGTTGTAACAAGATGAAGCTGATGTGTTGGTTCATGAATAATATTCCCATGTATTTGACATTTCTTTCATTTCCTAGAAAAATGAAAGGAATCTGTCTCCATAGTAGGCCAGTAGTAACCCATATGCATGAGCTTCTTAGCCAAGGAAGGACCACTCAAATGTGTTCCACAAATACCCTTGTGTACATCTTGTATGAAATTTTGAGCTTCATCATGTTCAAGACTTCATAAGAGAGTACCATCAAGACCTCGCTAATATAGGGTGTCATATATTAGGAGATAGCAGGAGGTTTGACGTAAAAAGGTTTGTTTTTGGTTTCTGGATAAGTTAGGTGGGATGATATTGTATTTCAGGTAGGAATATATCTTTATGTAGGTAGGAGAGTCTTGTCTGATAATATGACATATGATACTTGTATCAGGATCATCGTACACAGGATAAGCCAAAGATTCCACTAAGAACTCAAAACGAGCTTTGGTATCTTCCACATCAAATAGAGAAGCAATTGTTGCCATAGCGTCTGCAGCCTTATTTTCATGCCTTGGAATTTTCTCAAAGGTAATGATTGAAAAGTATTGCTTAAAGTCATCCACCATATGCTTATATGGTAACAAATTGTCATCTTTGGTCTGGTATTCATTATTAACTTGATTGATAATCAACTTGGAGTCTCCATAGACATTCAATTCCGCGACTTTCCATTACAGAGCCATCTTCAACCCAATCATCAAAGCTTCATACTCAACTACATTATTTGTACAAGGAAAGAGTAACTTGTAAGACTTTGGTATTTTATGTCCTTGCAGTGTAACAAATAACACTCTAGCTCCTGAACCATGCTAAGTATATGATCCATCAAAGTACAACTTCCATGTTTGTGTAGATAATGTCAAGATATGTGCATCTAGAAATTCTGTATGTATAGGTTGATCATCTTTTAGTGGTACCTTGGCTAATTGATCGGCAATTACTTTCCCTTTAATAGCCTTCTGATCCACATACTCAATATCAAATTCACTAAGCAACATGACCCACTTAGCCAATCTTCCTATTAATGTTGTCTTACTCAAAAGGTATTTCAAAGGATCAATCTTGGCAATAAGTTTGATGGAATGACACAACATGTAATGTGGCCACTTCTGTAAAGCAAAGACTACTGCTAGAAATGCTTGCTCAATCAATAAATAATTGAGCTCATATCTTATAAGCGTGCAAATGATGTAATATATAGTCTTCTCTTTTCCTTCTTGATCTTGTTGGGCCAAAAGAGCACCGAGCAAGACTTATGTAGCTGAAATATAGAGCAAGAGTGGTTTTCCTGGAATTGGTGACATAAGAGTAGGAGGATTTGCTAAATATTGCTTGATCTTAGTGAAGGCTTCTTCACACTTATCATCCCAATTGAATAAGATGTCTTTATGTAACAGGTGTTGAAACGGATGACTTCCATCTACTAAATGAGAAACAAACCTTATGATTGATTGGAGGCATCCTTGTAAAGATCTTAATTGATTGGTATTCATAGGTGAAGCCATCTCCATGATCACCTTAAATTTTTATGGATCAACTTCTATGCCCTTTGCTAAGACAATATACCCTAATAGTTTTCCCAATGTAACCTTGAATGCACATTTCTTTGGATTGAGTCTAATCTAGTACTTTTATATTTGGGTGAATATTCTATCCAACACTCTTAAATGACCATCTATGTTCTTGGATTTTTCTAGGATATCATCAACATAATCCTCCATTATGGTATGCATCATGTCATGAAAGATTGTGGTCATAGCCCTCTAATAAGTCACACCAACATTTTTGAGCCCAAAAGGCATCACATTCCAATAGTATGTGCCCTAAGGACATGTGAAAGCAATCTTTTCTTGGTCTTCTGGCACAATCTTGATATGGTTATAGCCAGAAAACCCATCCATTAAAGATAACATCTCATGCCCAGCCATCAAATCAACTATAATATCAATGTTAGGAACTAGAAAGTCATCTTTAGGACAAGCCTTATTGAGATCTCAAAAATCTATACAAATCCTGATAGACTTGTCTACCTTGGATATTGGTACAATATTGGAAATCCACTCAGCATAATCAATGGCTCAAATGAATCCAACATCGAGTAATTTCTTCAATTCTTCTTTGACCATAAGTGCAATATTAGGATGCATTTTCCTGAGTTTTTGCTTTACTGGCTTGATTCCAGGTGCAATAGACAAATGATGCATAATAAGATTAGGATCTATCCCAGGCATATTAGCATAAGAATAGGCAAATTTGACCTATCTCTCTTTGAATAACTATGAAAAGGCTTCTTTTTCTGACTCTGTTAAGGAAGCTGCTATTTTCAAAATACGTGGGGACTCCTCCGTTCCAATGTTGAGAGGCAATGTTGGTTCAATAAGTATTGTAGATTACTCTTGATACATATAATTGGGGAGAGTGTCAATCCTTCCATCTTCAGGTTCCTCAAAGAGGTTTTCACCCTCAGATACATCTTTTCTTTTTACCTTTTTAGGATCTAACACTTCCACTGAGTGGTTTTCACCATTAGATCTATTGATCATTTTCACATTTTTACGAATGAAAGGATTGGCACCCTCTCCAAAATAATCCATGTCATTGAGTTCTATTGGAAATCTTGAATTATGATCCCCTAGTTTTAGATGATCTCTGATTCCAAGATAGTCGATAATTGTGTCATCATTATGGAAAACATCAAGTTCTGGATTATTGGGAGAATCCCAAGCTATAAGCTTAGGGTGGAGAATCCCAAGCTATAAGCTATAATTTCAAAGGTTGAGATGGTATTGATGGAAAAGTTCTCAAAGTTTATGATTGTATCGGCAAGGTCTATTTCTGTATTCCCATCTAAATAATCTATCTCAAGATAATTCTCACTTTCCTCACAATCACCAAGAGTAGTATCATGAAAATCTAATCCTAATGGTCCCATCCTTGAACTCTCCCACTCATGATAATCATTACTATAGGTACGGACAACATCAACTCCTGTCTCTTTGGTATAGTCAGATAATGACCATTCATAAGCATTAGAATCATCATCATCATCCTTAAGTTTGTTAATGATTTATGTCGCTAGCTTTTTCTTTTCTGGATTTGCATACATGCCATGTTTTTAGAACTGTAATGCAGGAGATTTAGAATTCTTGTAGAAAGGTGTAATCTTTTCTTTCCCTTTAGATTCCTTTGGTCCTTCTCCTTTGTATCCTAATCATGTGGTGCCCCTTTGGTAATTTGGATTTTTCAAAATTTGTCTTATGACACCCTCTCTTTGCAACCTATAGGTCCACTACCTTGGTATCCCATCTTTTGCAACAAAGTATATCCCTTACCATATACATCGGGTGATATATAATCATGTCTTTCATCTTCTTGATATCTATGGTGTTGTATAGTTATAAAATGGAAGCACTTCCATAGGAGACTGGTTTAGCCTTTCGAGTGAGTGGTTTGGGGTCATGACAAGTGCCTCTGAATGGGTTCTTGATCTTGACATGGCTTCCCCCCTGACCTGCCTTTCTAACCTCCATTTTATGACCTGAATTCTACATTCTGGGTCTCTGATCTGTGATCCTGGGATCTGAGGATAAGGTCGACCTCCTAGGATATGTTGACCTCAACCCTGCCCTAGGATAGGGTCTACCTTGACCCTGTCCTAGGACAGGGCCGACCTTGACCCTGTCCCAGGGTCCAAATCCCGGGAACTTTTGGTTTTCGGGATATCGGTCTTCACAAAAAGTTTTCTCCCACTTCCGGGTCAGCTATTTTGGGTTCCAAATTGGTTGATTCCTAAATTATATTTAATATAGGTCCTCTCCTAGGGGTAAAGGCTTAAATGATGATTTAATTATCCTATGTAGGCCTCCTTAGAAGATTGTGCCCTAATTTCATATAAAAAGGAGCCTTCTCCTCTCATTTTCTCTAAGCATGAATAACCATCATCAAGCATCATTAGGAAATTGAGAAGGATTTTAAAGTGCAATTCAAGCAAGCAATCAAGCAAGATTTGAAGCAAGCATCCATCATTCTCAAGTATCCATTTGCATGAAGGAGATCCATTGGAGGCCATTGAAGGATTCAAGTCAAAAAGTGCCCTTTTGGTGATCTCTCCATCCATCTTCTTCCAAAGACCTTGTCAAGTTCAAGAATCCATTCAAGACTTGGTGTTGGAGATCTACAAGCAAGAGATTGAAGACATCCTTCTATTCTACATTCCATTTTTTGAAGCATACTTGTGGATCCACAGATTCAAATCTGCCACAAGGACATTACAAGCAAGGTGAATTTATGTGTTTACTTTGTTTATCTCTAAAATTTCAATTATATTATAAGGTTAATTCCAAAACTAGGGTTTGACCAAGGCAAACCCCTTTCCCCCAACAACCAAACATTTTTCTTGCAGGTATAGGTTCAGGATTGTAAATCTGAGGCCATATCTGGATACCCTTTTCGGATTTCTTTCAGACTGTGTGAACAGGGACAATTTCGGAGTTGAGCAGATTGAGTTGGAAAAAGTGGTACAAGGTCAACCTTTTTCATAAGACGACATTGGAACAGAAAAATATTTCTGGGTTTTGTTCGTCTATCTGTTCCGGTTCGGTATCAACTGTCAGCATCTCCAAAAATAGTCTACAGATCTCAGAAAAAAATAATCTTTAATCTGCCACTTTAGAAGGTTTGTACTTTCTCCTATTCTTTTCAATTACTATCATTAATAATATTAATCAATCAATTTATAGATTTCAAGATCCCCTTTCTTGGTCTCTTTCCAAATATTGGATTCATTTGTGTATTAACCCTTTGGGGTTGATCAAAATTGGATCTCCTATTTGTGTATTTAAGGGTGAAAGAAAGGAGCATCTTATCTTCCCTTAATCACAATCACAATTGCAATATACAATCAACACAAATAACAATTAAAAATTCAAACCCTCCTAAACCACAATTTTCTCCTTTACATTTTGGTAACATATCATCATCTATCTACCTAATTTTTTTATGTTACATTTTGGTGAACCTGCGATAGACAACTCTTTTTTTTTGGTGTTAGATTTGCATTGTGTATGTTAGATCTTGCATGTTCTTTCAAATTACATTTCAATTAAATAGATCTAAAATTTTGTTTCATTTGCATTGTATTGGTGTATGAGCTTTACTACATCTAGTCCTACTTATAGTATTCTGATTAGAAGAAGCCATAGACTTATGGGTTCCTTTGATCCCGAGTCTTCCACTCCTTTCCTTAGGATCCTGGATGACAACTTGATAACTCATGATTCCAATCCTTCTATGGAGCATAACTCTTATCACTCATTTCATGATGAGGATGATGCTTTAAGAGTTCCTCCTAAGCAAGTGCAAAACCTTTCAACTGAACTTGATAAAATGGGTAATTGGCTTATCCAAGAAAACCATAATCAAGATTCCATCCAAGCTATAGAG
>MU228246.1:1687987-1705316 GCA_018584345.1 Thuja plicata
TATGTACATATTATCTTATGAACATACTAACCCCACATTAGGTAGATCCCTTTTGTGTTCTTATGTATGTTTATGTTTTATTTCCCATGATTTGTCCACTCTTGGGGGCATCTCGCAGTGGAAACATTATCTGTAGAGTTGCTTATGTTTCCATTAAAATCATTGCTCCTGTTAAAGTGTTAGCAATGACTTTAACATGGGGGCAAACACTCTAATCACTTATTGCACACACACACACATTCAAAATAATTTTCAAAATATTTAAAACTTTTTCCCTTTATGGATTAAAAGAAGCTAATCCTTAAAGCATGGTATTTAAAACTTTTTCCCTTTATGGATTAAAAGAAACTAATCCTTAAAGCATGGACATATTTTTACATTTTTTTAAGGATCTCTTGATCCTTCCAGTTTAAATTTACACGGATCTCTTGATCTCGCCAGTTTTCAATTTACAAATACTTTGATCCCTTTAAGAACAGATCTCCCTAATGGGTTGACTAGTGAGTAGCCACATTCAGTAGGCGGTTCAACTCCATCTTTCTAGTTACACCTTTGTGTGGTTCATAATGGGACATAAGTTCTCATTTGGCGACATAATCACACACTTTTTCTCCTTTCTTAACTAAGTGATGTCTCTCTTATCAGGATCTTAAGGATGATAAGGACTCAAGTCCCTTGGGGGCTTGAGGGTCTCTTTATCCCTTTTGATTTTAATAGATTGTCTTTTCTATATGTTCTCCTTTACCAAGAGTTTGTGTTGAACTCATACTCTTGCTAAAGTGGGGGCTAAATGTATAGTTAGAAAATGGAAGCACTTCCATAGGAGACTAATTTATCCTTCTGAGTGAGTGGTTTGGGATAATGACAAGTGCCTTTGAATGGGTTCCTGATCTTGACATGGCTTCCCCCTGACCTGCCTTTCTAACCTCCATTTTATGACCTGAATTCTGTATTCTGGGTCTCTAACCTGTGATCTTGGGATATGAGGATAGGGTTGACCTCCTAGGATAGGGTCGACCTTGACCCTACCCTAGGACAAGGTCGAACTTGACCCTGTCCTAGGACAGGGCTGACCTCAACCCTATCCTAGGGTCCAAATCCCGAGAACTTTTGGTTTCTGGGATATCGGTCTTCACAAAAAGTTTTCTCCTGCTTCTGGGTCAGCTGTTTCGGGTTCCAAATTGGTTGATTCCTAAATTATATTTAATATAGGTCCTCTCCTAGGGGTAAAGGCTTAAATGATGATTTAATTATCCTATGTAGGCCTCCTTAGAAGATTGTGCCCTAATTTCATATAAAAGGGAGCCTTCTCCTCTCATTTTCTCTAAGCATGAATAACCATCATCAAGCATAATTAGGCAATTGAGAAGGATTTTCAAGTGAAATTCAAGCAAGAAATCAAGCAATATTTGAAGCAAGAATCCATCATTCTCAAGTATCCATTTGCATGAAGGAGATCCATTGTAGGCCATTGAAGGATTCAAGCCAAAAAGTGCCCTTTTGGTGATCTCTCCATCCATCTTCCTCCAAAGCCCTTGTCAAGTTCAAGAATCCATTCAAGACTTAGTGTTGGAGATCTACAAGCAAGAGATTGAAGACATCCTTCCATTCTACATTCCATATTTTGAATCATACTTGTGGATCCACGGATTCGAATCTGCCATAAGGACATTACAAGCAAGGTGAATTTATGTGTTTACTTTGTTTATCTCTGCAATTTCAATTATATTATAAGGTTAATTCCAAAATTGGGGTTTGACCAAGGCAAACCCCTTTCCCCCAACAAACAAACATTTTTCTTGTATGTACAAGTTTTGGATTGTAAATCTGAGGCCAGATCTGGATACCCTTTTTGGATTTCTTTCAGACTATGCGAATAGGGACACTTTCGGAGTTGAGCAGATCGAGTTGGCAAAAGTGGTACAGGGTCAACCTTTTTCATAAGATGACATCAAAATGGAAAAATATTTATGGGTTTTGTCCATCTCTCTATTCCAGTTTGGTATCAACTGTCAACATCTCCAGAAATATTCTACAGATCTCAGAAAACAACAATCTTTAATCTGCCACTTTGGAAGGTTGGTACTTTCTCCTATTCTTTTCAATTACTGTCATTAATCATATTAATCAATAAATTTACAGAATTTACGATCCCCTTTCTTGGTCTCTTTCCAAATATTGGAATCATTTGTGTATTAACCCTTTGGGGTTGATCAAAATTGGATCTCATATTTGTATATTTAAGGGTGAAAGAAAGGAGCATCTTATCTTCCCTTAATCACAATCACAATTGAAATATACAATCAACACAAATAACAATTTACAATTCAAACCCTCCTAAACCACAATTCTCTCCTTTACATTTTGGTAGCATATCATCATCTATCTACCTAATTTTTTTATGTTACAGGTGTTTAAGAAAATGATTAGCATTACGCTGAGCTGGCTCATTTGATATAGTGCCCCACTTATACATGTTCCATAAACAAGTGTGGAAGGAGCTTTTGATTATTGTTTGATAGTCAAGGATTTTCCATATGACTTAGGAGATAAGGGTAACTCTGTGATACATAAATTTTGACCCAAGGTGTATTCTCCCATACTTTTCTCTTTTATATCTATTTTTATTCCACGGGATTTAGAGGTCGATGCTTCATTATTTGGATCAACAGGTGAAAATAAAACATGATTATAGGGTACCAAGGATTTAGGTGTTGTCTTCACAGTGTTGCAATACTGAAAAGGATTTTGATCTCCTTTGATAGTTATTTATTGACCATTATATGGAAACTTCAAACACTGATGATAAGTTGATGGCACAACTTTCATAGAATGAATCCAAGGTCTCCCCAAAAGAATGTTATATGCTAGATCCATATCAAGGACTTGAAAAAGTACATCTTTGACCATAGGACCAAATCAGATAGGAAGAACAATAGATCCCTTGGATGACCTCTCTTCTTCATCATAAGATTTAATTATGATTTTATTCTTTGGATATACAACATTTTCAGAAAATCCCAATGCAAGGTCTAGTTTTAAAGTGCATATATTCTATTGACGGGGTTTTGCTGACCGAGTCCGCCAATAGTCATAAGTTGTCACCCAGTTTTGGGAAAATTGGCCAACTCTGCTTGCAAAGTTTGTCCGAGGGAAATAGATCCTCCGGGCCTTCAAGCACCTGGGTGTCGGGTCACGACGGTGCGGGGCTCGGTTGGGAGAGGTGACTATTTTCGAGGGGGATAGCTGGTTTCTTCAACTCATTCTCTCCAGAGATTCGATCAAAGTAAGGTCTTCCCAAGCATTCTATACTTAGCAAATAAAAAAAAAAAGATCCTGCAGGGTTAGAAACATTTCATCTAACTATAGTCATGTCGAAATGTCTGGAACATCAATAATACTCTATTAAACTACACTAAATACCGAAGAAACACATAACTATTAGCTAGCATTTTATCAGTAGCGGGAATAAAGAGGTCATTAATCTAATTTAACATACCAGAGTAAAACACATAAAGAACATTAAAACATGAAATACCATTAACTCAGAAGCAGGAATGCCAACAACATTATTGCCAAGAATTCTTCCTTCTTCATTAATATTCAGTCCAGCAAGCACTGGTGCGTGATACAATGGCAGCTCCAGGGGAGCATCTAACTATCAAGAACAAAACAATGGAGCATTGAGCTCTGCAACTTAAAAAGAGAAATCACTTTGCTATTGCTATGGACAACAAAATTATCAATTTCACCGACCCTTGGAAGTGGGCCGATCTGCCTATTTATACAACTCTTCTAACCCTAACCCTATTTACATCATGTTCCAATAAAATATAATATCTGGGGGCCGGTACTACCTGCGCCACCCTAAAAAAGACCTGGAGATGGAATAGGTCTGTCATGTCAGAAGAATAAGATAAGAATATACATCAGAAGAATCGGTCTTGGGAAGAGAACCGGAAAGGAGAAAGAAGGAAGTAGGTCCCTCAAAGATAGAGGCTACATGCCTCATAAATGGGAAATGCGGTGCCCTGTCTCCAATGTGCCAGCTGTACCTTTGAGTGGCGCCTCAAGAAGAACACCCTGTCAGAAGACCAACTGCTGAGCCGATGCCCCCTTGATGTGGCCAACTACTTCTCTGACAACCTTTATTAACCGCTTCTGAAAGTGACCGGTCCGCCTCGTGGACCGGGACACAGATCACTTTAAAGAATATAAAATTGTTGGATCTAGGACTCTGGGATCCAGGAACTTGCACCCCCAAAAAAGAATAAAGAATGCTCAAAACTTGAGTTCTCCCCGGCCCCCGAAGAAAGCTCAAGGTTGCTTATTATCGTTGAAGGCCTGGAGGAGGCGAAAAATGCCATCCTCATCTATCTCTTTTAGGCTGGCCCTTCTGTGCCTGGCCACTTCAACTTGTTCCCCCAGGTCCGAAACATTTCCTTTAAATTCATCTGCCATTCTTGCAGTGTCATGACCCTTAAGTATCATCTTGGTTAGTTTTTCCATCTGGGTCCCATTTATTCCCTCTGGAGATTGATACCGGGCTTTCATTATTTCATCAAAACTCCCCAAAACTGAATCTTCGGGGGTATAAGTATCTGTACTAAGGGGATCATCCCCGGAAGCCTTTAACACAAAAGACTTATATAAATTAGAAGAATATTTTACAGTGTTTACCTTCTCTTGCAAGGACTCTACCAGTTGCTTGGTTACCTCCAATGTGAGGTCAAGTCTGGAGTGCTGAGTTCTTACAAAATCAAATGATTCCTCACCCAGAATTCTAGATTCAGAAATTATATCTTCCCCCAAGGTGAGGAGCTCTTCAAGCTCCACCTTCTATGCTTGGTAATTTTTGGCGTCACTCTCCCATTGTTCAATAAGCACTTCCACTTGATGAATAACTTGCCAGGCTGTGTATAAAACAAGGATAGTGGACACCAGGAAACATCGGGTGTTTCCTATCTGGAGGGTGACCCATTCGTCTACTGCTTGGGCCTTCTTTTTCATTACTCGCAGGGAGTCTATGTCACTCTGCGGTAATTCCTCTGATGTGGAGGTCTCTGGAGGGGTGGCATTGATGGGTCTGGCCAGCTTAATAAGCAATCCCATAAGATTTGCATTCTTTTCTTTTTTAGCCTTAAGCCTGTGGGCCTCCTTTTCGTATCGGGCTTCTACTACCCTTGCTGCCTCCTTAAGCAAGTCCACCTCGCCTTGCTTCCCTCTTTTTCCCAGGGAGACCTCTGCAACATTGTAATCTATGGGATCTGTGGTTGCTTCATCGGCATTTGGGGGAGGTGTTGCCACAACGGCAACTTTTTCTCCGCCCGGCCTAGTTCAAAGAGTATGAACTATCCAGGCTTTCTTCGCCTTTGGTTGGGACTGAACTTGGGGCATCATTTTGGCCAGGGAGAGAGGAATCACCAGAGTAGACTGAGCTTTTCTCTTCTTTCTCTCAACCAGCCACTGAGGAGGGAGGGGTGGCCTTCCTGCCAGAGTTTTTTCTCCCAATTCTTTCCCTGTATCTGGTGGCTGTTGCTCCCTGGTGGTATGGACTTCATTTGTTCCTCTCCCAGCCTCAACTTCTTCTACAGCAACATCCTTTTCAACCTCCATCTCCTCAGCTTGGTCCTGTATGTCGATCACTGGATCTGGACCCTGGTAGGTTTCCTCATGGATTTCTTCTTCAAGCTGCTCTTCTTCTTCTTCTTGTTCTTCTTCTGCCAGGGCTTCTTCCTCTGTTGGTAGTAGGGAAGGTATCGGGCTAAGATTTAGAGTTGTGGCCCCTGTGATAACCTGCCTAAAGGTTGCCCCCGGGAGTGGCCTTGGGAACATGGAAGCTGGGTTTACGGTTATTTCCGAAGGTCTGGTTCCCCCAGTGGATGCAATTTGTTCACCTAGCTTTAGTTGGTCCACTCCCGAACCTTGCATCTCTTGAGCCCCAGAGATAATCTTCGGCTCTGGCTCCTCTTCTACCTGCTGCTCCTGTTCTTGTGCAGGTTCTTGTTTCAAGTCTTCTGGGTCTGCAGCCTCTTGTTCTTTCTCCGGGACTTCTGTCCCTACTTGTGTATTTTCCCCTTGCAAATTTCCTAATTTATCAGTTTCAAATACATCAAACTCCTCTTCTAGAGGGGGACTGGCTGGGACCTCTGCCGATTCTACTTCTTTCTCCCATTCCGGGGAACTGGAAGAAAGGATCTCTACTTCTCGGGGGAGAGATGCCCTTGGCATTGGTACCGATTCTGCCTTGGCCTGTTTGATGTGCTTCCTCTTCCTTCGGGTGACCAAAGGTGGCCCCACATCGGCTATTGCTACCGCCTCCATGGGATCCACCCCTGTTGCCTTCACCATCAAGGCTTCCAGCGATGGAGAGGATGGAGGACGAATTGGTCCGGTCATGAGCGGGGGAGTGGCCAGCCTCGTTATTAACTGCTCCCTCATTTGTTGGGAGGCCACCACAGATTGCTTGATCTGCTCCTATATAGGGAATTCTTGCGCAGAGGGGGTTGTAGCTATTTTCTTTCCTTTGTCTGCGCTCTGTGAAGAATTCCCGACCCCCAGGGTTAATCTTGGTACCGACTGTGGTGCTAATTTTGGCGCCGGTCGGGGAGCCTAACGCATACTCCTAGGGCACACCCTTTTGAAATAGGCATGACTTCGCTCAACCACATCCCGAGTGAAGTCCTCAATCGTGGGCCCCTCTTGGGTGGCCCAATCCATTTCCGGTAGTGCCATTTTATCGATCCCCTTTTCTTTGTACTGGGGATCTATGGTGGGGGCGGCGTTAGAGAAGCCTGGAGGGAATCTCCAGAGCTTCAGTTCCTGCATCATTCCAGCAGTCATTCTAATATAGTGCCTGATCCGCACATCTACATCATCTTGGCAGTCTGCCCAGAAGTCCTTCATGTGTATATAATGGGGCTCAGAAGCCCGGGGCATTGCTGTTGCAATTCTGCCATGCGGATCAAAATTTCTCCGCGCCAGATAAAATTTTTGTAAGTTGTAACTCTCCAGCTCATTGTCTGCCTCCTTCACGGTGGCCAGACTGCATGTGTAGTTCCCACAGGTGATTGGGAATGAGATGTTGGGGACCTTCTTGAGTGAAAAGAATACATGCAACTCCATCATTTGCCGGTAATATTCCAGCAGCACGATCTTGTCCCCACAATGCTTGGGAAACAAGTAGGGTTTCCTAGAGAAGCCGGTGACCCTAATGTATGTATGCTGCTGGAACTGGATATAGTAGTGTCCATAAATACTGACTAACTTCATCGCCTCAGTGGATAGGTGGTATCCAGAGTCCCGGGTGGGTGTAAGCAGGTGATAGTAAACGAACGAATTGTTTACTCGGCAGAAACTGGGGAAGCTGGCCTCCCATTGAATCTATGGGAAATGGTCCCATGGTGCTTTTTGTCCTGGGCCAATCTTGAGCACGCCGTCTGTAAGTAGGCCATTGGAGTGGGGCCTCTGCTGGGCTAGGGCCCAGAAAACATAAGAAGACATATAGAACTTCTTCTTCTTGTTCTCCTGGAGGAACTGGGAGTCGACGTGATTGGAGATTATTGTCGTGCAGTCAAAGAATTCTCCCTTGGTGGAGATGCCGAGGACAAAATAGTACATCCATTTGGAAAACTCCTGGGTGGAGGGTTGCCCAAATACCCATGCTAATGCTATTATCCCCATCTGGATGCTCTCCTTGAATTCAGAGCGGGGGATTTCTATCTTCATTCTCTTTGGGTCCCTCTTCGGGGCCTTGAGCCAATGGGTATTCATGTACACCTGGACAACATCCTCCAGTTGTGTAAACTATTTCAAGGTGTCAGTATTTGTAACCACCATGGATCTATCAAATTGTGGGATACCCAGGCCTGCCTGGAATGTGACTGGGTCGAGGGACACCAGTGGAGTGGGGTATCCCGTGGGTTCTACAGCTACGAGCATAACGGCCCAGATAGAAGAGTTGTAGTTGGCCGCCAATGTTAAGATAAGCTCTGAAGATTGCATGGAGCATGTGAAGAAAGCTGCCCGGAGGATCCCGGAACCTTCGACGTTGATTGCGAGCTGATCTCCAGCCTATCGCTGGATGTGCATTACCTTCACCAGGGCTTGCATTTCTGCCCAGATTTTGACATTGGCGTTGGTCATCAGTTTTACCTTGAACTCAATATTTGAGCTCACAATGACATTATCTTGTACAAACTTCATGGTGAGGGGAAGCTTTTCTAGGGCTTTCTCCATCTTTGACTTTGCTGATGCCCTAGTTTTTGTTGTGGTTGGTAATTCCAGACTTTCGGGAGGAGATGATGCAGATGTTTCAGACATGTTTGGAAGATAACTCTGAGAACCTGTGAGACAAAGCGACCGTCAGAACATGTTTATCAAAATAATTATTCTGGGGTCTGGAGATCTTACCACTGTGGTGTTTGCCTCCTTGAAAAGTTAGTATCATGCAAAGGTAACCAAAAAGAAAAACACATCGTGAACTTAGGGTCTTCATCATACATCGGGGTCTAGGAAATTTTATCGCACTCAGCAAAGATGCGGGATGGATGGTGGTAAGAGGCCCGAAGCCCAGAGAAGTGACCGTTAGCAAGGATATATGGAAAGGCAAGTTGTCAAACCCATGTGGACGTCATGTGCATTGGCATTAAATGGATGCGATGGCGATGACGGCGGAGCCAACTGTCCGAACGCGCGAAAAGGGAAAGCCACTCGGCTGGAATTGATTGCGCACATGGGACATAAATGAGGTTCTGACAGACTTCATGGAGGAGAGAGAAAACTACCTGTTTGAAACCGGCCGAGAGCCGAGTTTCAAATAGGTGGTTTTCAGCCTCGAAGTGAGCTTGGAGTTGGAAAACCAGAAGCAGAGGTGACTCGACCAGCTAGCCAAGCCACCAGGAAGGATATACATAGAGTTGAGGGATATACACATAGAAATGAGGAGATATATATATAGACTATTTACAACTATATACATATATACATGAATATACAATGCAGGACGACGCCAGTGGGAAAACCAAACAAATCAGAAACAAATATATACAACTATCTACACTATATTCACCATTTTACAGAAACAAATCCTGCACAGAGGGTGGACAACCCTCCGGCAGAGTCGACCCACCAACGGGCGGCGAAACCAGAAGACAACGGACCAGCTGAAGCCAGGAAACAAAACAAACAAAAACAAAATGAAACAAAGAAAAACGGAAGGAAACCAGAGAACAGAAGAAAGATAGAGGTGGAAAAGAAGAAACACCAACCTGAGAACGTAGAAGGTGGAGGAAAGAAAGGATTTACCGCACGAGTTTTGCAATAGTTCGAGTTGTCAATCGGTTAGAATCACCACCACGGAGCACCTTGCACTTGCCTGAGAATGACTGAAAATCGTTAAGCGCTGATTACCATAAACTTCCTGCAAATACTCTGTTAATCACTTTGAAATTGCTCTTTAATTTTCTCTAAGTGCTCAAAGGTTTTAATTGTGGTAAACGTGAAAATGACAGATGACACCTATTTATACCCGCCGTAAAAGGCAATCCTCCTCCTTCCGGCGATCTCCAGACAGGAAAAACCTCTGGACTCCGGGCCCGGGGATTCCTCGTGATGATATCCCTAAGAACATCACGACGAAGAATCCCAGAGTCTGAAATCTACTTCCCAACAAAAGGCAACCTCTGAGACCGGAGTCCTGGAGGAGAAAACCAAACAGTAAAATGACACACCGGGGAAGAAAACCCCGGAGAAAGAAAACAAAAAAAGGAAAAAGACAAAGGCAAAAACCGCAAGCAAAAGCAAACAAAAGAAAAAAAAAAAAGGGGGACCCAACATTTTCCACACAAAATGTAGGGACGGGGATGCAGGGCGTAACAAATGGCGACTATTTGGGACAAATGCCTTAGTGCATTTGAGAACTAAAGAATCTGTGGTTAGCAAAACTAGAACAAGACCGCCTCCCAAAGTGTCTGACAGGCAAAGAGCAACATATCTGAGAGAATCCAACCACACAGGAGTCAGTCCGTAGTATTTCATCAGTGGTGTCGTATGTTTTTGGGAAGGAAATCAAGCCAATGACCTTTGGGAGGAATAGAGAAGAGGCATTAATTACATCGAACCAGTCATCAATTTGCCCGTTTCCCCCGGAGACCGGAGTTCTATCCAACTTTTTCTCTTTCTATTTTGTTTGTTTCCTGGGTGGGGAAGGTGGTACTTCTTTCACCATTAAGCTTAAGCTTAGCTAAATTCAATGGCGGTACTTATTTCACCTTTCCACCTATATTTAGTTTGTTCGAAGAGGGGATAAAACTCCAGACCTGGGAAGAAGCTCTTGAAGTTTCAGACCTGGGTCAAACAATTAGTACAACTGATCTATCCTTGGTGTGTCTGATTACTTGTTCCTTGTATTATTCATGTTCACTGATTGCCAGGCTCCCGGAGACAACACCCAATGGAGATTGCCTAGAAAGTGCCATAACCCATGAAACAACCCCAAAGACCGGGCCGGGTCCACCATGCTAAAGATAGATTCTAAAGTTCACCATGCCGTAGAAATTGTACCGGAGGCTAAAGTTATGCGAAGCATTCCAATTCCTGCAAGACAGAACAAAACACTAGGACCAAAAAGAAAACCAAAAATGAAAATAAAAGACAACAAAAGAGGACCGTCCCGGAGGACAGTCGACAAGGCTATTTACAAGGCAGGGTACCTCACATAAGGCACCCAGAGGGGATATTTACAAGCGGAAATATTTACATATAATACAACTTAGGACAAACTTACCTTATTCAAAATAGTGCTTGAGAAACTATCCATTAATGGGCAATGAGACAGGTTCCCCAGTTAGGGTGTTGAGGTGGTAAGTATTTGCCCCACAGATTTCTGAGATCAGGTATGGTCCGAGCCAAAGCCGTTGGAATTTGGTATGCTTTCCTTTCTTTTCCCAGGCCTTGTCCCACAACAGGACCAGATCCGAAATCTGAAAATCTTTGTATTGGGCTCTTTTATCAAACCATCGTTTTACCACCGCTTGATGATGGGAAAAATATTCAAGGGCTGTGTCTCTCTGTTCTTTCATCCGCACCAGGTTTAAGAGCCGAACCTCTACGATGTTGTCCTTGTTGTTGAATTCCTGCATAAACTATAATACTGGGATCTGTAAATTGACTGGGAATACAGGGTTCTGGCCATAAACTAGGTGGAATGGGGATGTTCCCAGGGCGACCTTAACGCGAATGCGATCCACCCAGAGGGAAAATTTCAATTTTTGGTGCCAATCCTGGGGATTCTGTTCTAGCAGGTGTTTAATCACTTCAAGTAGATTTTTGTTTGTTGATTAAGCAACGCCATTTCCCTGGGGATAATAGTTGCTGGAGAACTTCAGTGTGATCTTCCGATCGTAGGTCCATTCAAGCAACTGCACTGAAGAAAATTCCAGACCATTATCACATACTAAAGCGAAGGGCATTCCAAACCGTGTGATGATGTTTTCTTCCAAGAACTTGATAACTACGTCCACCGTGTTTTTTTTACAAGGTATAGCTTCAGACCATCGAGTGCAGTAATCAGTAGCAGTAAGGATGTATCGTTGGTTGGCAGACGAGTTGGGGTTGATCTCTCCGATGAAGTCAAATGCCCACTGGGCGAAGGGTCTAGCCTCGTAGACTGGTTGCAGAGGCATCGCTGGGTTATGCTCATGATGCGCTGCGGTTTGACAAGTATGGCATTTTCTCACATGAGCGTAAACGTCCTTGAATATACAAGGCCAATAGTATCCGGCTTGAAGGATCTGATGGGCAGTGGCATCGGCTGAGCCATGCCTGGTTCCAAACTGTCCATGGAATTCGTCGATTATTCTTACAGCTTGGTTTCTGTCGATGCACCGGAGGTACACCCCCTCATAATTTCTACGGTAAAGCGCAAAGTTTTTGATCATGAAGTGTGCGCTTTTCATTCGCAGGGCACGGTGTTTGTGGGGAGGTAACCCCTCCAGACATTTGTTGTTTAGTAACAAGTATACCAAATCGGTATACCACGGGTCTTGGGTGATGGACTCCACTGTGTAAGTTTGGCATTCTATGCGGGGAGTCTCCTCTACCATCGTTTGACTTAGTCCTTGGCCTAAGACTATCTTCATGAGCTGCATTTCTAAGTCATATTCCTGGAGGATGGCCATCCATTTCCCCCGTCTCTTGCCCAATTCACTCTGCATCAACAGAGATTTGACGGCCTGGTCTAGGATGATAGCATGTACTTTGCTCCAGAGAATGTAATGCCAAAATTTCTTCACGGCACGGACCAGAGCGAAGGCCTATTTTTCTAGTGATAAATATCAGACTTCAGCGTTCTTGAAGGGGGAACTCATGAAAGCTATTGGTCCTTCCTCCCCTTCAAACTTTTGGGTCAAGATTGCCGCAGCGGAATGCGGCGAAGCAAATGAATAAATGTAAAACAGAAGGGAATAATCTAGACTAGCCAAGACAGGTGCTTCCGTGATTGTTTGTTTGATCTGGGCAAACACCCGCTTTGCTTTAGGACTCCACTCAATCTTGGTATCTTTCTTCATCATCTCATTGAGTGGTTTAACTATTTTTGCGAATCCTGTGATGAACCGTCGCACAAAATTGATCTTCCCAAAAAAGGATCGCATCTCTTTCTTGCTGCCAGGCATCTGTAGATTCAGCAACACTTCGACTCTATCAGGGTCTATGGATATACCCTTCTCAGAGATAATATGCTCGAGCAACTTCCCCTCGGTGACCCTGAATATGCACTTTTTGGGGTTGAGGGATATTCCATACCGGTGACATCTCTCGCAGATCTAAGCGAGGTGGGCGGGATGATCACGCCTGTCCCAGGAGAAGATAGTCAAATCATCCATGTAGATGATTATGCACCGATTTACGAGGCCCTCGAACGCAATGTCCATGGCCTTTTGAAATGTAGCCCCTGCATTGATCAGACCAAAGGGCATTCTTTTATACGCAAATGTTCCCCACTTAGTGGTAAACACTATTTTCTCTCTATCTTCATACTTGACCATGACCTGGTTGTATCCTGAATATCCATCCAAGAAGGACATCATCTAAGATCCATTTACTATCTGCAAAACCTCGTCCAATGAAGGGAGAGGGTGATTATCCTTTTTAGATGCCTTGTTCAAATTTCAGAAATCCACGCAGAGGCGGATCTCGCCATTTTTTTCCTTACCAGGACCAGGTTGGCAACCCACGTAGTGTGCCAGATTGGAAAGATTATCCGCGTTGACAGCAATTTTTCTACCTCCTGACAAATTAGAGGTTCTATTAGGGGGTTGACCGGTCTTTGATTTTTTTGAAAGGGCTTAACATTAGGTTTCAGGGGAATAGTATGGGTCATGATGGATGTATCATATGTTTTCAATTCTTCATAACCCCAGGAAATTACATCAATGTATTCTCAGAGAACTGCGAGAATCTTTTCCTTTTCCTCAGGGGAGTAGGAGGTATCGATGTGGATGATCTTTTCTTCACTAGGCTGGCCGATGTTAACCTTTTTAAACTTTCCTCCCTCAGAGAAGGATGACACCTTCTCACGGGCCTGAGGGTCCGAGTTGAAGATTCGTTCTAATGCAACATCCCCTTTGGGATGGTGTTAGTGGGCAGGTCCATGATCCCATCATCTTCATCACCCTGCCCAGTATCGTCATGGTCTCGTTCCTCCACTATCTGAATCTCAAAGACACTAACATTGGCCATGAAGGCCAGGATGTGTTGATCATCTTCAAAAACCTGAAAGTGGGTGACATTGTCTGGGATGGAGGGGGTGGGGACCATCTCAACTAAAAATCTCTGGAGTCGCGAGCTGGCCATTGGCTCAAGTGTGCTGGCAGAAATGACAAGGGCGTCCGGGACATAGTTTCGTCGCTGGGGAATGAGGTCAATGCCAAAGGCATCAAAATCTTTGATAAGGCTCCAAGCCCGGTTGTGGTATGCGGCCAACCTTTTGTCATGACATGTGTATTGACTCCGGATTTGTTTGACAATCAACTCTGAATCACGCAGAGCCCAGAGGCGGGTGATACCCTTCCTTAGTGCGAATAAGAGTCCAAGGACCAAAGCCTCGTACTCTGTGACATTGTTTGTACAGTTAAACTGTAGCATGTAGGATGCAAGGAAGGATTTCCCTCATGGGTTGATTAATTCTACTCCAGCCCCACAGCCTTTCTTGGATCAGGATCCGTCGAACTTAAGGGTCCATAAGTCATTGTTTGTAATCTGGGGCTGGGGAGGGAGAGTCTTTGGATTCTTGCTGGGGGACTTGGGGTCCCCTTCCCGGACTACCGTCGTGAAAGTAGAATTTTCCTTGGGAGCCTTCTGAATTTGGGATTCCTGGGGAGATGGTACCAAAGGAGCGCATCCCGTAGGAGTACTGGGTCCCGAGGAATCCATTACATGCTACTCATTTCGGAGGGTATCAAGGTGCCGGTTAGCAATCAAAAGACATGGTCCACACTCGAGCTATGAATGTTTTTGGTAGTGCACTCGGCACCAAGTGCCAGACAGGAGTGTGGAAAGGGTTGCTGTGGTGCCTTGAGAGATGACTTTAACTCTCATCTTTTCTTCTAGGTCTTGGGCTCTCTGTAGTATGGCGGGATCTTCTCCGGGGACAAAATCAAATGTCAAAATTTCAAAGGGTTTGTACACCCCCAGAGAAGTCTCAGAGAAAAGGACCTCGTTGACCCTCCCAACTTCGATAAGGGCCTGTTTCATCCGGGGTTCGCTTTCGACCTGGATCTTATTTGATTATCCTTCCCATGGAAGCCACAAGTGGGTGAAGTCGGTCAAAAAGTATCCATTCAAGGACTTAGACCAATTCTGACTTAGTAACATCCCGTAAGTCTCTGGGATGTCCACCACTTGGATGTCAATTATGCTGGCTATCCTGGGGTCCTGGATAAGATGTATCCAGACATTCTTCAATTCCCCCACCATTTTTACAGCTGTCTTATCCAGCTGGATTACTGCACTATTAGATGGGGTGGGGTAGAATCTGAGATTCTGACAAATGGACAAGGGCATGATGTTACCTGAAGCTCCAGAATCCACTAGGCAATTATGTATGTTATTGCCATGTATATTTAGGCCTAGTAAGAAGGGAGGATCCTCATTGTTTCCGCGGAAGATAACCACATTAGCATCTTCGAATGAGACGGTCTTGGGTGGGCGGCTGATAGCTTCTGGGTTCCCTAAGAGCTTCAGAAGAGACTTCTTCTGCTCGGGATAGTTCAACAAAACCTCCATCAAGGTCATGGAGGTAGTGGTCTGTTCTAACGCCTTCGTAATGTTGAATCTTCCTCCCGGGAATGGGGAATTCTCCTCCGTGAGATCTTTTGCTTGGTTAGAGCTAGGACCTTTTAGAGGGACAGGTTGATCAGTCACGTTATTCCAGGGAGGAGTATCTTTAGTAGGAGGTGTGGGCGTGTAAGCTGGTCCTTTACCAACCTGACTCCAAGTGTTGTATGGAGCTCGTGGGTTAGTAAAGGCGTTGGCCTTGAAGGGCGGAATGGATTCGTCAAAGAATCCCTGCAATTTAGATTCTTCTTCATCTCCTCCAGAAGTCCTGAAGAAGATGGTGTCACAGGTAAAGGCACTGTGGGTTGTTTCCTGGACAGGAGGCTCTGGAGGGGTAGCATCATGTGATTGCTGCCTGTCCAGTTGGGAGATCATGATGACCTTCTCCAAAGTGGCACAATTTACCTCATTGTGTGAGCCAGTATCGTGTAATCTACACCAGTTGGTCATGGGATGGAAGTCTACGACAGGCGTAAAGTGTGATGGTCCAGCACCATTTTGGTTGGTGTTTTGGTTCGGAGGTGGGCCTCTGGTGTTTGCATTGTTATTCCATTGCTGCTGATTGGGCCTAGGCCCGTTGTTGAAGTTTCTCCCTCCGTCATTGTTGTTTCATTGGCTGGAGAAAATATTTCCCCTATGGGAATTCAAATTCTGGGGCACGTAGGACCCCGCCTTCAGTTGGCCCATGTCCATGGTCAAGGTGGACAACATTTGCTGGAGGGATTCAACATCGGTGGTCAACTGAGTGTTAGTGTCACAATGTGATGGCTGTTGCTATTATTGGCTTCCTGGGAAGGCAGCAGTATTAGCCAGAGTTGAGGGCGGCAATCCTCCAGTCGCGGACGACTGGAAGAATGGCACTCCGGATGGTTGTGTCTGAGTCTGTTGTGTCTGCTGCGGCTGATTCCAAGGGAAGACTTCTAGACCCGATGTCATCTGGGTCTGGGCTGGGTAAACGTACCATGCCTGCTGGTCTATCAAGGGTGGTGGGGGATTCATCGCCATTGAAGGGGCACCTATTTTGAGATTGGGGTTATAGCCCCCGACATACGCAATTTTGACGGGGATCATGTTGAAAGGTGTGTTTTGCACAATCCCGCTCGGGGATTTGTTGAGACCGCGGGACAGCTCTAGGGCTAGGTTGTAGACTTTTGCCAAGGTGTCCCAGTCGCCTGTGGTGGTCATTATCCAAAGGAGAGTGGCAATGAAAGGGTCCATCGCATTAAGATAAGTCTGTATGGTTACTTCTGGAGATGGGATAAAAGGGCCCGTACACTGTTTCAGAGCGCATTGGAACCTATGGTTGAATGCTACAAGAGGTTCATTGGGTTCCTTCCTAATGGAGATGAACTGGCTATGGGACCAGGCTAGGTCCATGTTCATGCGGAAGGCAGCCAGGAAGGCATCCTCCATGTCCTACCAAGTGTTGATGGAGTTGGCAGGCAAGTTAAGGTACCAGTTCAACTTGCTTTGTCCTAGTGACAAGGGGAGCATACGGGTCACAACATCTTCATGCTGGATTCGCTGTCGATTCATGGCATCTTTGTATGCCTGTAAGTGTTCTTCTGTGGTTCGTGAGCCTAAGTGCTCATATCACGGGCAGATCTTCTCTGGGTGAGAGGGTAAATCATTGGTTGCGCCCGAAAAAGTGCCTATTGGGGACCCGGTGTTTCTTAAATATGCAGCCATTGGGGGAACTATATGTTGGGTAGCTTAGGTACTGGTTCCCAGGACTATCTGGGGAGTTTGAGTATTCAGCGGTCTGCTAGATCCCCAGATAATAGTGGCTGGTAGGACTTTCGAGGTTTGTTTCTTTCGAGCAGGGGGCTCAAGTTCAACAAACTTTCTGGGATTCGGGGCGGACCTAAGGACTCTTTCAAATTTCGCTGGGGAGAAAGATCCAATCCCACTGAAGGCTTGTCTCCTAAAACTACAACTCGGGGAACCCTCAGAAGGTGTAAAATCAGAATCTCTGGAAGGGGATGAGTTCATG
>MU228246.1:1705366-1717433 GCA_018584345.1 Thuja plicata
AATTTCGCTGGGGAGAAAGATCCAATCCCACTGAAGGCTTGTCTCCTAAAACTACAACTCGGGGAACCCTCAGAAGGTGTAAAATCAGAATCTCTGGAAGGGGATGAGTTCATGCCCTCCTTCTAGCGCCAGTTTCTATTGACAGGGTTTTGCTGACCGGGTCCGCCAACAGTCATAAGTTGTCACCGGATTCTGGGGAAATCGGCCAACTCCGCCTCCAAAGGTTTTCCAGGGGAAATAGATCCTCTGGGCCTTCAGGCACCTTGGTTTCAGGTCACGACGATGCGGGGCTCGGTTGGGAGAGGTGACTATTTTCGAGGGGGATAGCTGGTTTCTTCAACTCATTCTCTCTGAAGATTTGATCAAAGTAAGGTCTTCCCAAGCGTTCTATACTTAGCAAATAAAATGAAAAAGATCCTGTAGGGTTAGAAACATTTCATCTAACTATAGTCATGTTGAAATGTCTGGAACATCAATAATACTCTGGTAAACTACACTAAATACTGAAGAAACACATAACCATCAGCTAGCATTTTATCAGTAGCGGGAATAAAGAGGTCGTTAATCTACTTTAACATACCAGAGTAAAAGACATAAAGAACATTAAAACATTAAATAACATTAACTCAGAAGCAGGAATGCCAACAACATTATTGCCAAGAATTCTTCCTTCTTCATTAATATTCAGTCCAGCAAGCACTGGTGCGTGATACAATGGCAGCTCCAGGGGAGCATCTAACTATCAAGAACAGAACAATGGAGCATTGAGCTCTGCAATTTAAAAAGAGAAATCACTTTTCTATTGCTATGGACAACAAAATCATCAATTTTGCCGACCCTTGGAAGTGGGCCGATCTGCCTATTTATACAACTCTTCTAACCCTAACCCTATTTACATCATGTTCCAATAAAATACAATATCTGGGGGCTGGTACTACCTGTGCCACCCTACAAAAGACCTGGAGATGGAATAGGTCTATCATGTCAGAAGAATAAGATAAGAATATACATCGGAAGAATCGGTCTCGGGAAGAGAACCAAAAAGGAGAAAGAAGGAAGTAGGTCCCTTGAAGATAGAGGCTACATGCCTCATAAATGGAAAATGCGGTGCCCTGTCTCCAATGTGCCAACTCTATCTTTGAGCGGCACCTCGAGAAGACCACCCTATCAGAAGATCAACTACCGAGCTGACACCCCCTTGATGTGGCCAACTACTTCTCTGACAGCCTTTATTAACCACTTCTTAAAGTGACCGGTTGGCCTCAGGGACCGGGACACGGATCACTTTAAAGAATACAAAATTGTTGGATCTGGAACTCTGGGATACGGGAACTTGCGCTCCAATAAAAGAATAAAGAATGCTCAAAACTTGAGTTCTCCCCGGCCCTCGGAGAAAGCTCAAGGTTGCTTATTATTGTTGAAGGCCTGGAGGAGGCAAAAAATGCCATCCTCATCTACCTCTTTTAGGCTGGCCCTTCTGTGCCTGGCCACTTCAACTTGTTCCCCCAGGTCTGAAATATTTCCTTTAAATTCATCTGCCATTCTTGTAGCATCATGACCCTTAAGTATCATCTTGGTTAGTTTCACCATCTGGGTCCCATTTATTCCCTTCGGAGATTGATACTGGGATTTCATTATTTCATCAAAACTCCCCAAAACTAAATCTTTGGGGGTATAAGTATTTGTACTAAGGGGATCAGCCCCGGAAGCCTTTATCACAAAAGACTTATATAAGTTAGAAGAATATTTTACAGTGTTTACCTTCTCTTGCAAGGACTCTACTAGATGCTTGGTTACCTTCAATGTGAGGTCAAGTCTGGAGTGCTGAGTTCTTACAAAATCAAATGATTCCTCACCTAGAATTTTGAATTCAGAAATTATATCTTCCCCCAAGGTGAGGAGCTCTTCGAGCTCCACCTTCCATGCTTGGTAATTTTTGGCGTCACTCTCCCATTGTTCAATAAGCACTTCCGCTTGATGAATAACTTGCTGGGCTGTGTATAAATCTGGGAGAGTGGACACCAGGAAACACTGGGTGTTTCCTATCTGGAGGGCAACCCATTCGTCTACTGCTTGGGCTTTCTTTTTCATTACTCGCAGGGAGTCTATGTCACTCTGCGGTAATTCCTCTGATGTGGAGGTCTCTGGAGGGGCGACATTGATGGGTTTGGCTAGCTCAGTAAGCAATCCCATAAGATTTGCATTCTTTTCTTTTTCAACCTTGAGCCTATGGGCCTCCTTTTCGTATCGGGCTTCTACTGCCCTTGCTGCCTTCTTAAGCAAGTCCACCTTGCCTTGCTTCCCTCTTTTGCCCAGGGACACCTCTGTAACATTGTAATCTGCGGGATTTGTGGTTGCTTCATCGGCATTTGGGGGAGGTGTTGCCACAACGGTAACTGTTTCTCCACCGGCCTAGTTCGAAGAGTATGAACTATCTGGGCTTTCTTTGCCTTCGGCGGGGCCTGAACTTGGGCCATCATTTCAGCTAGGGAGAGAGGAATCACCAGAGCGAACTGAGCTTTTCTCTTCTTTCTCTCAACCACCCACTGAGGGGGGAGGGGTGGCCTTCCTGCTAGAGTTTTTTCTCCTGATTCTTTCCCTGTATCCGGTGGCTGTTGCTCCCTGGTGGTATGGACTTCATCTGTTCCTCTCCCAGCCTCAACTTCTTCTGCAGCAACATCCTTTTCAACCTCCATCTCCTCAGCCTGGTCCTATATGTTGATCGCTGGATCTGGACCCTGGTAGGCTTCCTCGGGGATTTCTTCTTCAAGCTGCTCTTCTTCTTCTTGTTCTTCTTCTTCCAGGGCTTCTTCCTCTATTGGTAGTAGGGAAGGTATCAGGCTGAGATTTAGAGTTTGGGCCGCTGTGATAACTTGCCCGAAGGTTTCCCCCGGGAGTGGCCTTGGGAACGTGGCGGTTGGGTTTATGGTTATTCCCGACGGTCTAGTTCCCCCAGTGGATGCCATTTTTTCGCCTAGCTTTAGTTGGTCCACTCCCGGACCTTGCATCTCTTGAGCCCCAGAGATAATCTCTGGCTCTGTCTCCTCTTCTACCTGCTGCTCCTGTTCTTGTGCAGGTTCTTGTTTCAAGTCTTCTGGGTCTACAACCTCTTGTTCTTTCTCCAGGACTTCTGTCCTTGCTTGTGTATTGTCCCCTTGCAAATTTCCAAATTCATCGATTGTAAATACGTCAAACTCCTCTTCCAAAGGGGGACTGGCTGGGACCTCTGCCAGTTCTACTTCTTTCTCCGGTTCCAGGGAACTGGAAGAAAGGATCTCTACTCCTCGGGGGAGGGATTCCCTTGGCGTTGGTACCGGTTCTGCCTTGGCCTGTTTGATGTGCTTCCTCTTCGTCCGGGTGACCAAAGGTGGCCCTGCATTGGCTATTGCTACTGCCTCCATGGGATCCACCCCCGTTGCCTTCACCATCAAGGCTGCCAGCGACGGGGAGGATGGAGGATGAATCGGTCCGGTCATGAGCGGGGGAGTGGCCAGCCTCGTTATTAACTGCTCCCTTATTTGTTGGGAGGTCGCCATAGATTTCTTGTTCTTCTCCTGTATAGGGACTTCTTGCGCGGAGGGGGTTGTAGCTATTTTCTTTCCTTTGTCTGCGCCCTGTGAAGAAGTCCTGGCCCCCAGGGTCAATCTCGGTACCGGCTGTGGTGCTAATTTTGGTGCCGGTCAAGGAGCCTGACGCATACTCCCGGGGCACAGCCTTTTGAAATAGGCGTTACTTCGCTCGACCACATCCCGAGTGAAGTCCCTGATTGTGGGCCCCTCTTGGGCGGCCCAATCCATTGCCGGCAGTTCCATTTTATCGATCCCCTTTTCTTTGTACTGGGGATCTATGGTGGGGGCGACTTCAGAGAAGCCCGAAGGGAATCTCCAGAGCTTCAATTCCTGCATCATTCCGGTAGTCATTCTGATATAGTGCCTACTCTGCACATCCACATCATCTTGGCAGTCTGCCCATAAGTCCTCCATGTGTATATAATGGGGCTCCGAAGCCCGGGGCATTGCTGTTGCAATTCTGCCATGCAGATCAAAATTTCTCCGTGATAGATAAAATTCTTGTAAGTTGTAACTCTTCAGCTCATTGTCTGCCTCCTTCATGGCGGCTAGACTGCATGTGTAGTTCCCACAGGTGATTGGGAATGAGACGTTGGGGACCTTCTTGAGTGCAAAGAAGGCATGCAACTCCATCATTTGCTGGCAATATTCCAACAGCACGATCTTGTCCCCACAATGCTTGGGCAACAAGTAGGGTTTCCTTGAGAAGTCGGCGACCCTAATGTATGTATGCTGCTAGAATTGGATATAGTAGTGTCCATAACTACTGACTAACTTCATCGCCTCAGTGGATAGGTGGTATCCAGCGTCCCAGGTGAGTGTAAGCAGGTGATAATAAATGAACGAATCATTTACTTGGCAGAAACTAGGGAAGCTGGCCTCCCATTGAATCTGTGGGAAATGGTCCCATGGTGCTTTAGTCCCGGGCCAATCCCGAGCATGCCGTTTGTAAGTAGGCCTTTGGAGTGGGGCCTCTGCTGGGCCAGGGCCCAGAAAACATAAAAAGACATATAGAACTTCTTCTTCCTGTTTGACTGGAGGAACTGGGAGTCGACGTGATTGGAGATTATTGTCGCCCAGTCAAAGAATTCTCCCTTGGTGGAGATGTCGAGGAGGAAATAGTACATCCATTTGGCAAACTCCTAGGCGGAGGGTTGCCCAAATACCCGGGCTAATGCTATTATCCCCATCTGGATGCTCTCCTTGAATTCAGAGCGGGGGATTTCTATCTTCATTCTCTTTGGGTCCCTCTTCAGGGCCTTGAGCCAATGGGTATTCATGTACACCCGGGCAGCATCCTCCAATTGTGTAAACTGTTTCAAGGCGTCAGTCCTTGTAACCACCGTGGATCTATCAAATTGTGGGATACCCAGGCCTGCCTAGAATGTGACTGGGTCGAGGGACACCAGTGGAGTGGGGTATCTCGTGGGTTATACAGCTGTGAGCATAACGGCTCAAACAGAAGAGTTGTAGTTGGCTGCCAGTGTTAAGATAAGCTCCAGAGATTGCACGGTGCATGGGAAGCAAGCTTCCTGGAGGATTCTGGAACCTCCGACGTTGATTGCGAGCTGATCTCCAGCCTGTCACTGGATGTGCATTACCTTCACCAGGGCCTGCATTTTTGCCCAGGTTCTGACATTGGCGTCGGTCATCAGTTTTACCTTGGACTCAATCTTTGAGCCCACAATGACATTATCTTATACAAACTTCATGGTGAGGGAAAGATTTTCCAGGGCTTTCTTCATCTTTGACTTTGCTCATGCCCTGATTTCTGTTGTGGTTGGTAATTCTGGACTTCCGGGAGGAGATGATGCGGATGCTTCAGACATGTTTGGAAGATAACTTCGGGAACCTGCGAGATAAAGTGACTGTCAGAACATGTTTATCAAAATAATTATTCTGGGGTCTGGAGATCTTACCACCGTGGTGTTTGCCTCCCTAAAAAGTTAGTATCATGCAAAGGTAACCAAAAAGAAAAACACATCGTGAACTTAGGGTCTTCATCATACATCCGGGTCTGGGAAATTTTATCACACTCAGCAAAGATGCGGGATGGATGGTGGTAAGAGGCCCAAAGCCCGGAGAAGTGACCGTTAGCAAGGATGTATGGAAAGGCAAGTTGTCAAACCCTCGTGGATGTCATGTGCGTTGGCATTAAATGGATGCGATGGCGATGACGATGGAGCCAACTGTCCAAATGTGTGAAAAGGGAAAGCCACTCGACTTGAATTGATTATGCGCATGGGATGTAAATGAGGTTCTGACAGACTTCATGGAGGAGAGAGAAAACCACCTATTTGAAACCAGCTGAGAGCCGAGTTTCAAACAGGTGGTTTTCGGCCTCGAAGCAAGCTCAGAGGCAGAAAACAAGAAGCAGAGGTGACTCAACCAGCTAGCCAAGCCACCAAGAAGGATATACATAGAGTCGAGTGATATACACATAGAAATGAGGAGATATATATATAGACTATTTACAACTATATACATATATACATGAATATACAACGCAGGACGACGCCCGCAGGAAAACCAGACAAAGAAGAAATAGATATATACAACTATCTACACTATATTCACCATTTTACAGAAACAACTCCTACACAGAGGGTGGAAAACCCTCCGACAGAGCCGACCCACCAACGAGCGGCAAAACCAGAAGACAACGGACCAGCCGAAACCAGGAAACAAAACAAACAGAAACAAAATGAAACAAAGCAAAATGGAAGGAAACTAGAGAGCGAAAGAAAGACAGAGGCGAAAAACCAGAAAAACCAACCTGAGAACGTAGAAGGTGGAGGAAAGGAAGGATTTACCGTGTGAGTTCTGCAACAGTTCGAGTTGTCAATCGGTCAGAATCACCACCACGGAGCACCTTGCACTTGCCTGAGAATGACTGAAAATTGTTAAGCACTGATTACCATAAACTTCCTGCAAAAGCTCTATTAATCGCTTTGAAATTGATCTTTAATTTGCTCTAAGTGCTCGAAGGTTTTAATCGCGGTAAACATGAAAATGACAGATGACACCTATTTATACCCGCGGTAAAAGGCAATCCTCCTCCTTTCGGCGATCTCCAGACAGGAAAAACCTCCAGACTCTGGGCCCGGGGATTCCTCGTGATGATATCCCTAAGAAAATCACGACGAAGAATCCTGGAGTCCAGAATCCGGTTCCCAACAAAAGGCAACCTCCGGGACCGGAGTCCCGGAGGAGAAAACCAAACAGCAAAACGACACATCGGGGAAGAAAACCCCGGAGAAAGAAAACAAAAAAAGGAAAAAGACAAAGGCAAAAACTGCAAGCAAAAGAAAACAAAAGCAAAAAAAAAAAAAAAAATGGGGGGGACCCAACATTTTGCACACAAAATGTAGGGACGGGGATGCAGAGCATAACATATTCAAGCCAGCTCCTCAATCTATTAGTACTCTTTTGATTTTATGATTTTGCACAAGGCCTTCTATATGGAGTGGAGCATTATGTGGTTGATTAATGGCTAGATAATCATGCTCAATGAATGATAGGTAATGTGGATTTTTCAAATGTCCCACCATAGCTTTGAATTGGGCTTGATCCAGATTTGTAGGAACATTGGTTTCTAGGAGAGGTTTCTCAAGAATATCCTTATGAGAAGGTGACAGACACAAATGCTCTAGTATAGATATTTGGGCTGGTGTTTTCTTCAATTGATCCAAAAGATTGTATTGATTGGAAATATTTGGCGTGCACTTTGGAACATAGGAAAACTTTTTCTAAGAGGTTCTAGGCTTGGATGAGACACCTTGAAGAGTAACCTTGGATTGGGCTCGAGTAGTGACATTAGCTAGTTGACTATTTTCTTTGATAGAAATTACATTGACACAGTATTGGGAAGGATGGCATTCAAAAATGTTATTTATATACTAATAGGATGTGGTATTGTAGTTGTCTTTTTTATCACCCTTAGCATTGGAAGAACTTCCTTTCTCATGTTCAAGAAGTGGATCTTTAAAAGTTGTATGTGACTCATTTGAGGTATGTCCATCAACACTAATTTCTCCACTTTCAATCAAGTCTTGTATCGCATGTTTGAGTCTTTGACAATCATTGGTTTTGTGACCTTTCCCTTGATGAAATTCACAATAATTGTTATCATTCCACCAAGAAGGCTTCACCCTAGGTTCAAAATATCTAGTTTCAGGAAGTGCAATGAGTTTCTTTGTGATCAACTTCCTTAATGCAAATTCAAGAGATTCACCCAAAGGAGTAAAATTTCTTCTACGTGGCATAAAGGGTAATCTTGATGAATTGTTGTTGATATTCTAATTTGCACTATGATTTCTATGAGTAGGTTGAGTAGCATTGGATTTTCTTGTGAGATTCAAAATAGGTTGTGTTGGTTTAACATGTCGATTGTCCACAATCCCATCATTGACAATGTTCTTGTTTTTCTTCCAAAATTTGGACTTGTCATTATTGTTGTTATTGGAATTTGAATTTGAAGATCCAACATTGTCCTTAGAGTAAAGCTTAATCTCACCTTTTCTAACCATAGCTTCCTCAATTTTGACTCTATTTTCAATGATATTGTTAAAGTTTGGAGGACATTGCAATTGTAACCTATATCTTATTTCTTGTGTAAGGTTATGCACAAAGATATCCATTTTCTTGTTCAGGAATTGTTCATGGATACTTGGCAAACAATTGATGCCATCTTTGCAAAAAAGTAAGGAAGGGTTCTCCATTATTTTGTTATGCATTGCGAAGATCAAGCATAGTGACTTCATGTTTGATATTGTATGAATAATGAGTCAAAAACTTGTCAATAAGTTTATTGAAAGACTTGATACCTGGGGGTAGTTTGGAGAACCATTCCATAGCTTGTCCTCCTAAACTTCATGGAAATAGTCACATAAGATATGTTTCATTGTGGGCGACTTCAATACAAGTAGTACAAAACTCATAGATGTGGTCTTGTGGATCCGAATTCCCTTTGTATCTATCAAATTTTGGTACCTCAAAGTGAGGAGGGAATGGAATCATGGCCAACTGCTTATCAAAAGGATAGGGACATATATCATCCAAGGAATATTTCTTGGTTGATGAGCCAGTTTGTATGTCACACATTTGTTGTTGAAGCATTTGGATTTGTTGTAGGACGGGATCCAAAGGTGGTGGAGGTCCTTGGGTGTTTTAGAAAGCACTATTTTTCTTGTCTTCCTTTGTTCCATGAGCATGTGTCTCTTGAGAACCACCAGGGATTTCTTGATCATTTGTGATAGGTGGTTCTTTAAGAGTAGAGACATCAAAATCATTAGGTAGTTTAGCTCCTTGTTGAGAAATCATAAGGAAATACATCTGTTTATCCAGGTCCAAAAGTATTTTCATGACATTGTAAAACCTAGTGTCTTGCATAGAATCTCTTAACTCTTGATCTATTGGTTCGTGGTCTGATGTAAAAGTTGAAGTTTTCTTAGACCAAGGGTTTTTCTCATTGTTATTTCCTCCTTTCATCTTGTCTACAGCTTCTGGATTAACGGTTTGTTTGAGTTTCTAAGATCGAGTTTGAACCATAAAAGGTAAAAGATGAAATAGATGAAGATGTGATGATAGAAAAGATGTGAGAAAGAGATTCAAAAGTGTTGAAGTAGATAGGGTAACTTGATAATCTAAGTCAATAGGAGGTATGGTTCTCACTATGATATGACAAAGGAAAACCAAGAGATAGTGACCTAGGTAAGTTTTTGATGAAAGATGATAAATCTTGATATGATTAAAACTCAAAAAAGCCAAAATCTAATAATCAGGGTAATGTTTCAACACTTAAATGTAGATTTTTAGGATTGAGGAATGATTTGGTGAATTTTGGATGAAAGAAAGATAATGAAAAATGATGAAGATGGTCAAACTGAAGATCAAAGGTCTGATAAACTCTAATGCGTTTCCAAAATCGTACTGAGGAAAAAAATGGGCAGTTGAAAAAGTGCTTTTGAAATCTTGAGGGTCCGTACAAAGGCTCAATGTTATGTATGTGTCGGAACAAATGCGTAGGAAGATTGGACAAATGTGCAGCAGGAAGTGATATATGTGTAGGTTCTGATTTTTTGGTTTTTTTTTTATGGTTTTGTGGATGTTTTTTTTTTTTTGGAAATTTTGTAGTTTTCAGATGCTTTTGGCAAAATGAAAATGCATAAACACACACACGCAAGACAAAAATGATCTAATCTAATTTAATCTAGTATGTATTCACAAACACACTTACAATTCCTAAGGTTGGCAAGGACAGTATATGTTGAATCCCCACTTGGATAATAAAATCCAACCACGCAAATTCAAAGTGGACAACCTAGGAACTTGGAGCAATGGGATCCTCCTTACAACGCACTCACTTCTCTAGCACACCAAGTTCCAAATTCAATGGGTCAATACTTCTCAAAGAACTGCTATCTCTACTATGAACCGTGGGTAATGTGGGGTGTCTTCACGGGTTGGGCTACCCCTTGAATCAGAAAATACAAGATTTTTGGCCACTAAACAAAAGATTTTAGTAAGGACATCCATTCAAGTGGTTGTGATCAATTCATTTTCCCATTTAAGGGGGCTCTCCCAATCCTTTCAAAGTAAGATTTTCACCATAACAATGTAGGGACTTTAATGCACCATGTGGGTACTAGAGGAGATTTTAGTTTCCACAATGAATTCACACCTATCCATTGTGAGACTAATCACCATGGTGTTTTTTGTATACTAGTTTGGAGGGGCTTAGCTTTAGCCTATTATCGGTTGGGTCATTCCTTGGGGTGAGTACCTCTTTTCCCACCAAATAATGCCCTCTAAATATTATAACATTTAATCTTACACCCAAGGTCCACGAATGGCGAGGGGAGAGGATATGTTATTATAATCTTGGATTACAATTGAGCTATAAAAGCAAGACACAACATATAGTTTGCTAAACTAAAGAAAATACACGAATTTGAAAAACATGTCATATTTTAAGCCCAAATGAAAGTTATAGTTTATTTTGCAAACCCCTAGGAACCTGCAAGTAAACTGTTAATAATTTAAGATTGGGCTCTTCAGATTTACGACCTACAAAACAACCTAAAAACTACAAGAACAAACAACAACATGTTAAGATAGTTAGCTAAGAAGAGAATGATAAGAAAACAAACTTCTACGGTTGAAAATGATTTATGTGCAGCAACAACAGATGAATGCGTAAGAACAGAGAACCAATGCGCATAATATGTAAATACACAGCAATAGTGGATGAAAGCGCAATGTGATGGAATGAATGTGCAGATTTAGCAGATATGCAACAAGAATGGATGTATGCACAGGTATCCTGGATGAATGCGCAGAAAAATCCTGTAGAATAATTCACATGAAAAAACTAAAAACAAAATGTCAATTTCATGGGGATGGCCCCATGGTGGGTGCAAAAAATGTATGCAAATTAGATGTCTACTATTATAAATGAAATACTACTATTGTAAAGCTAATAAATCTATATAAATGCAACACAATGAAGATTACAAATGATCAAATGAAACTAAAACAAATTTACCTTCACTTACCTATTGTAGCTTGTCTCCATTGTCCTCCTAGCCTTGATTTCTTAGATGTGTTGAGCTCTCAGATTTCCAATTGAAGCTCCTTGCCCAAGATGTCACCAAAGTGTGGAGATTGAGTGGATTTGTATGAAAAATAGCCTAAAGTTTGATTATGCAACTAATGGATGATAGATGTTAGAGTAATAAAGTGATTCCACTTATTATTAAATCATATTGATTTAATTATTAAGTCACTTATTATCTCTCTTTTACTTAAGCTAAACTTTAGGCATTTAATAATTAATTCTTTTATTAATTATTACTATGCAACCTAGATATTTCCCCTTTAGGGTTTCCCTTTTAGGGTTTTGGTATCCTTTTATAAGGATTCCCTCTTTGTAAATTATTCAATTTGATGGTTATTAATTAATTGAGGATGACATTGCATTAAGAAGTTTTTCTACATTGTTTGCACAATATGTTTCCTCTTCCATCAATCTGTGCTTTTTGGCCTCCATAGCTTTTTTGCTTCTCTCTTTTTGTGACAGGTTTGCATACAGGTGATTCTTGGAAGCTATGGGTTGACAATTTTCAACAACTCCAATAATAGAATGGTATGAAAATGACTAAAAATGCTTGACTAAATGCTTGGATGGTTGATTGCTTGATCTCTAGAATGCTTGAATGCTTGAAAGTTACTATTGTCTATTGCGTAATTTCCTATTAGATCACAAAGGGAGAATGAGGCTCCTTTTATAAGATTTTGGAGGACCCAAGCCTAGGTGGCATAATCCTAGGGTGGAGATTGAAAGGTGGAAGATCCTAGGGTTTCTATTGAATTGGTTGAAGGGGTTGAGAGAAAGGGGGATATAGTTGGAATGTGAGAGGAAGAATAGGGAGGATGTTCCTCCTACATTGACATAGAGGAGAAGAAGGTGGAAGGGAAAGACACATGTCAAGTGTCTC
>MU228246.1:1749597-1836580 GCA_018584345.1 Thuja plicata
AGGTGGGAATGTGAGGACTTGACTTCCTCCATCATTTTCTCCCATTTCTCCTTCAGAATTTCTAGAGCCATGTGCTCTAGTGAAATCCTTACATGGATATCATAGATGTTGTCTACTACAGACATCTCTGGGGTTGCTATCAGATTTCTTGCTTCAGAAATATGCTACTGCAGAATTGTAAGATTTGGTAGAATGTGTGCTTGAAGTTCTGTGATCTCACCTCTAAATTGAGTCTCAGCATCCCATATTTCTTGCCTTAGCCTATTTGCCTCTATGATCATGTCATGATGTGCCTTTATGCTATCGACATGAGAGGTTAGGCTTTGTGCACTCTTTGTGACATTTGAGTCAATTTCTGCAAGTTTGTCACTGTTTTCTTTTCCATATTTCTCTAGTGTGCACATTTTCTGAACTAAGGTGATTTCTTCAACAATCATTGGCTCCAATTCATCACTGATTTTTGAGAGCTTTACCTTGTTCAGTGCCACTTCTTGGCTGATTTTATCAATTATCTTGAATTGATATTTCTTTTCTGCTTGCTCTTCCATTGCTTGATCTGCCTCTATACCATGCTCTATTATAGCGTCAGTGAGAATAGCAATTTTTTCCTTGACTGAAGTATTTTCATCAATTTTCACTTCAGGAACTAGTTGGTGGAGTATTTCTTTAGCTTTGTCAAGTGCCATGTTTTCTCTATGTGTTTGGATCATCTTCTTCTATATGGCTTTCCTCTGACAGAGCACTCCAAACTCTTGAAGTTTGTCACTGTCCAAAGTGGTTATGTCCTAGTTTAGAACTTCAATGACTTCATCAAGTGTCACAGCCAATATATCCTTCTTTACTATTTTATTCTTTTTCTTCTTCGGCTGGGTGGCAGATTGATGTAATACCATTTGTAAGGTTTGAGACTGGATTGACTTAGTTGGTGAGTGTTTAGAGGATGAGGCATCCTTTTGTATCTGTTCAGTGTTCACCGTCTGGTTTGGTGAAGATGTCTCCTCACGTAGCTTAGGTGTATCTGTAGATGAATCTTCTTTTTATTTTATTTCCTCATTTCTCTTAACTTCCTCACTCTTATCTTTCTCTTCAACCTTTCTTGATGTATCCTCTGTTGTTTTATTTGCCTCTTGCTGTTGTTCTTTCGATACATCTTTCTTCTCATCGGTTGCATCCTTCATTTCAGTGTTTGTATCCTTAGGAGTGTTGGATGTACCTTGGTTTTCATCAGTACCCATATCCTTGGGTATATCATCATCTTTCTTAGATGATTTATCCTATCTTGACTGTACATCAATAACATCTATTAATATATGCATATTTGTCGGTGTATTGACAGTTGCAGTGTCAATAGCTATGTCTTGTTCGTCGGTCTTAAACTCTGCAGTATTGATGTTTTCATCTTTTTGGATCTCTACTGCGGGGTCTTTGCCTATAATGGTGTCGAAAATGTTGTCTAACCATGAATCATCGTTCATATCAACATCTAAGTTACCCTTTATTGAAAGTTCCTCTTTGGTAACTGCTTCATCCTCCAAGTTAATGTGGATGGGTCTATCCAGTACTTGATCATGTTGGCCATCTTTTGACCAATCTTCATCTATAATATTTTTTTTTTTTTGTCTTGTGATCTGTACTTCTTAATTCTCCAACTCAACTATTGAGTGACCTGTTGTGTTGATAGGTTCCTTTCCAGGACTACTTTCCTCATCAAGTTTTAGTATTCCACTCCATATTTTGTGAGTGTCTTCTTCTAGCTCTATAAGCTTTCCTTGAAGAAATTTGTAAGCTCTCAGTTTTGGTGAGAATTTATTTGTATATTTCTCCATTACTTCATTGATTTCTTCTTTTGTTGAATCAGCAGGCATAAGAGAGCCTAATACTCTTTCTCTTATCCTCTTCTCCTCATGGAGTGCAAAAGTGAATCTAGAGGATATCTTATCCAAAATTTCTTGTGGAACATCTTGTCTTGTGAAGTGTAGTGGGACATAATAATGTCTGCACATCTTAGCAATAAGTGCATCTTCAATCTTATTTTGTTCTACTGTATCCCATCTTAACCATTTCCTAATTTTTGGATGTCCAATAGATGTAGCTTCATAAATGTACTTACATATGCTATCAATGTCATCAGATGGAGATATAACCTTTGCTTTTTCTTTTGCTAGTCTATCAGCGTCAGGTTCATCCATAGCTGAATCTTCTATGTCCTCATCAGTCTGAACATATTTCCTCCTCTTTGTAGGTGCCCTAAGTGGTTGTTTAGCCTTTGTAGGTGCAGGTTTCCTCTTGTACACTTTCCCTTTTACCATGGGAGAGGGAATAGCATCTTGTGCTATTTGGCTTCTAGTTATAGCCTTTTTAGATGGAGGAGGAGGTGGTGAATCAGATTTCTCTTCCTCTGATTCTTGTTGCTCTATTGTTTCACCGATGGGAAGTTGTTCCTTAGTGTCTTCCTCCTTACTTTATTATTCCTCCTTGCCTTCTTGTTCCTCCTTTCCTTCTTGTTCCTCTTTACCCTCTTCTTCTTCTTCACCATCAGAAGATATATTCAAGTTCTTTTTCAAATTCTTGACCATTCTTTTAGACTACTTGACAGCCTTCTTGACAACAAGAGTTGATTTAATCTTTAGTTTGGCTTCCTCATATGTGCCAAATCTTAGTTGTTTGTTGTCAATGTGTTCATTTAGTAATTCCTGAATGCATTATGTTGCTAATCCAGTTTTAATTTCATAATCAATCTTTTCAAGCCATAATTTCCTAGGAACTAACGCTTGAATGTAGGTGAAATCTATATCCACCATAAAACAAATATCTTCTTTGTATTCCTCTATCAGACTTTCAGGAATTCTACTCCTAGTTTGTAGCATTTCCTTAATGGCTTTGAAATACTCATGCATGACATTGTCAAAGTTTGTACCAAGTGATTCTATGAATTCACTTATTTTCATGGTGATTGGTCTACTTGTGTCCCATGCTACTTTTCCTATTGAAGGAAAGTACTCTTCGAAGTAGAAGAATATACACATTATAAGGGAACCAAACTTACATGTGTTTGTCCTTGAGGACCTTATGGTGCACATGTCCTCCTCAAATTGATGCAATAGGATCTTAGCCAGATCCATCTTCTTCCCCTGTTTGATGATCTTATATGTTGTGCTCATTGCAGTGCTAGAAATACTGTTCATTCTACTAGCTTGGAATATTTTATATCCAACTACACATGCTCCAAACTTTAGCTCTGCATCGGTAATAGTATTTACTTTCAGTTCCCTCTTGTCTAATTTTGCACCCGTTAACCTTTCCACTTCTCCAAGAGGTGGATGTTTGTGAGCCTAAGGTTTGTTGGTTGTTGGATAACCAGTCACAGTGTGTATAACATCCTTTGTTATAGCCTTGGGTGCGTTAAACCATAGAGCGTTGTCATGGACTCTGCTTAGAAAAATTTTGATCCACTCTGTTTTGAAAACCCTTGAAAAATGAAGTGCATTTGTCAGTCCCTTAACTTCCAAGTGTTTATGCTCTTCTTTGAGCTTTCCACCTTCATCACAAAGTGCCGCATGGGTGTTATCAAGGTCCAGATCTCCTATCTCTAAGCTCTTGCAGTGAATGAAGGATCTAACATCCTCAACCAGTAAAACCCTAGCTGGGATTCAGGAGAATGCTTCGGAATCATCTGGTTGAGAGGCTATCTCCGGATGTAACTTATTTTTTGGTTCAGCACATGCCCCTCTACTAACAAGTCTATAAGGTTTCTTCTTGTCAACCTTGATTTTCTCTACCCTAGATGTTGATACCATCATTTTTGAATTTTAGGGCTTTCTGTAAATCAAAACAGTGCTATAAGTGAGTGGATTAACTTACTGAATGTCTGTGATTTCCTTTGAATCTGAATGCTCTATGAATTCCTTTTGCTGGGTCGCTTCTGAAATTGCACGAAAATCATTCTGCTTTGCTCAAAAATCACGGGTGTGAAAATGAGCTTGCCTGTCAAACTTTTATTCCTTTTTGGTGCCCTAAGTTGTCATTAATGCTTATTGACTCATCATTTTATGAAGATTTCTTTTGTCGGTAAAGACATTCATAACATCATCGGTGTTTATGCAAAGCATCGGGGTAGCTAGCGGTTTGAAGACTTCACCGATGCTCGTCGGTGATGTTGTGATGACAGCTTTTGTAGATTCAGTGTTTACCGATATCCGTTAGGTTACACTTAGCTTGTGTAATGACTGATACATTCTGGTAAGTCTTACTAACTTTTCTGTGTGTGCTCACCGATGCAGATTGTGCCCAATAACTGACGGTTGCTTTTCAATAGTTTAGTACATAATAATGTATTTCATCTTTATTCATGCTAATATTACAATATGAACTATGTATAATGGAACCAATGCATAGTAAAACTTGTGATAATGCAGTTCCATACTTAATTGTGCAATCTAGTTAGATGTAGTGATGTCATCGGATCCAGTGGATGGGGTGTCATCATTTGCAATGCTTGTACTAGCACCTTCAGTGTTTGTGGCTTTTACCCACATCTTGTTTCTCATTCTTTTGATGTCATCAATGGTATTTCCATTGGGATGAGTATTTGTGTCTGTCAGTCGGTCTTTGCAATCTTTTATCACATGTCCAACTTTATGACAATGTAAACATGACATACTTGGATTGGTCCATCCTCTTGACCTTCTGGCCCACTTTCTAATACAGTTGGCAGAAATATGACCAAACCTTCCACATGTTGTGCAATTTACCCATGTGTTATAGTCCCAAACATATGAGTTACCTTCTCTTTCTGGTTTGTAGCTTTTATTATTCTCCTTTGGAGTCCATGCTTTGTTATTCTTTTTCCAGCATTCCTTATGTGTATGGCCATTCATCTTGTATGTAGGAAAATACTTGTCCATATAGGTTTTTCTCTTTGGATTCATCACTTTGGATCTACACTCATGTGCCTTGTGTCCTTTCTTTTGAAAATTATAACAATTACCAATAAAAGTAGATTGTGCTTGAGAAATACCTTTCATTTTGCTTCTGCAGATGTTTGAGGTGTGGCCTGGTTTTCAATAGTGATTGCATGACAACTTCTTGGATCTTGGGGTTGTGAAAGCATTCCTCTTATCAGATTGATTAGAGGATTCTCCATTCTCGTTGTATCCTAATCCTGTGTAGTTGTTGACTCTTCTTTTTCCATCAAGAAAATCATCCATCCTTCGGTTGTTATCCTCGGCCTTTTTGATTAATTCATTGTGTTAATTCTAGACTTTGATTTCATGCTTCAATTTCTCTTTCTCTTCTCTTAGCACACCTATGATCTTTATTCTTTCAATGAGTTTTGTATTTAATCTATTTGCTTCTTGACTCATAAGAATAATCTGGTTGGTAACCTCGTGGTGATGCTCAGTGAGTCTTAGAATTTCTGATTCTTTCTCTATAATTTTCCTCCTATCATCAATGGCTAGTGTTCTTTCATTTTCAGCTTTTCTTGCATCATTCATAACATTAATCATTTTTACCATTTGAGCTTCTTGACAAATTTGCAGCATCTTGATTTGATCTGTCAAATGTAGATTGATCTCCTGCATACTTGTAATTTCTTCAACTTATGCGTTTGAAGCTTTGCTCAATGATGATTCTAATGTTTCAAAGTACTCTTGTATTTCTATTTATTTGTAGTCTTTCTCATTAAGCCTGGTTGCCATAATCTGTCTTTCATCAAGAATTTTTCTTAGTTTTATCTTCGCCTCCTTATACTGCTCAAAGTTTATTTACATTTGTAACTGCTCATTCTCAATAGTCATGTCCAGTCTGAACTTGTCCATTGCTTCGATATTTTCTCTCAAGTATTTAAGCTTTTCAAGAGAGAGACTTAGCTCTGATACTAATTGTTGGAATTATATTGAGATGATGTACTAAGAGGGGAGGGGTAAATCAGTACCTCTAAAACTTTTCTTGGTTAGCCCATTAACCCTTAGTCATCAGTTTGTAATTTATCTTATCTTATTATTCATCTTTCTTTATGCATATGTAATCATATCATACATTATTTTGATATGTAACAATAATAGAAACATTCATGAAAATAGATAACACATGACACAAGATATGATATCGCAGAAAACTCCTATTAAGGAAGTAAAAACTGCGATGGGGATTGTTTCCCACAAAACTTCACTATCTGCAGATAAGAAGGGGCTGGTTAAGGCTTACAATTGGTCACTTCTGATGACCTACCCTGTTAGGAGTATTACAATGGAGACCTGTTAAGAGCTACTTTGTTTGAAGCTTTAGCAACACTGTTAAGTGTGCACTCTGTTAAGAGATTTGGAAAGAACGATTAAGTCCACCTTCTACAAAAGGATTTTAGATGTGATGCACTTGTTAGAATGCAACTACATAAGTCTTTGATNTGATGATAAATGCAATCTTCAATTGCTGATAATAGATCCTATAAAGCTTCATACATTTAAGTAATCATCCTTCCATGATTGAATAGTACCTTTGTCTGCTCGTCGGTAGCCTCTGTGTGTTCTTGATAACTGATATACTCTGTTTCTAATCTTTGCATGAATTCTACCTTCTGCTCCTTAGATGCTCTTCATGGCTATCAATAATAAGAATTCATATCCTCACAATTGAGTATGAACATCTATTTATACAAATTTAGGTTCAATTCTTGATTCATGCAGCGCAAGTTAACTCTAGATCCAAGGTTTACAACTTGACCTTGATCTTTAGTTAGATATGTTTTTTATCCATTAGGATGCTTTAAAGAATTTACATAAAGCTTGCATGACCATCAAATTCTGATTTAAAACAAAACAAAACTCTATAAATAGAATTACATTGCTTTAACCGTCGTGTAAAACTCAGATCCACAATTTGCGGGTTCTTGATCTGTCTGTCGGTTCTGATGGTTGGTTTTCTTGATCGTCGGTGTTCCTTTCTTGAACTGGTCATCGGGTATGCCTTTTCTATTTCTGTTGGGTTAGTTCTAAAAACTGTGTCACCGGTAATGCTTGTGGTCGTCGGTGATGCTTGTCACTTTTATACTTGCATTTTCTCAAAAATCTTTGTTCTGTTGAGTATGCTTGCATTTCACCGGTACTGCTTGTGGTTCATCGGTAATGCTTGCTATCTACTGGTAATGCTTTCTGTCTATGTTTTTCAGTGAGTATACTAATGGAAAAATAATGTCATCAGTTATGAGTTGTGTATTTTATGTTATTTTCATTTTAGTAATTATTTGGTTAAGTTATAAATTGCTAAGTTTATCTTTAAAGTGTTGTAATATTGATTCACCCCCCTCTCAGTATTACTTAATCCTAAAAAAAAATTCATAGCATGTTCAATAACTCTTTCTTGTTTACCTGTTCATTCTGTTAACAATGCTTCTACTCAATTAAACTAGATGCATCGGTTAACATTATGGTTTGCGCTCGTACATACAATATCTTGACAATGTATAAAATGATATCGTGTGACCGCTACATCCAATACTTCACTGATCTGAAGTAACAACCAAATCATTTAGTGTCTATCACTGACTGATTTAGCATTTCCCTAGTTTGAGTCCATTCAAACATAACCAACTTAATTCTCCATAACAAACGTCATGATGGAAAATTTAACATCAACACACATGATATAACCTTCCATAGGAATAGAAACACTAGAAAAATCATGCAACTCATGATTAACTTACACAATATTAGATAACATACTAAAACATCAAGTCAAGTAGTTGACATCAATGACAATCAAATAATTGATTCCCTTGTCATTAAATATATATCAAACTTCATCAATGCATCACTTTGCATCACTACATCAGTTATGCTAACAATCTCCCCCTTTGGCATTGATGGAAACACGCTTGTCTTCTTCAACACTTCATATCTTCTACAATGTTTCCACTTTTGTCTTTGCCTTCATCTTCTGCATCTTTCTTCTCATACACATATTCTCCCCCTTTGACAAAAGGTGTAAAACCATTCAATCACCTTAGAGTACACTATACCAAATCTTAAATTTTCATTTCACTGTTTCAACATAAAACATAAGAATTCTCCCCTAGGACTTTTCCAACACTAAACCAACTCATACATATGATATTCTGATAAATACATATGAATTGATGCAATCAACATCATCCTCTAATGTACTTCGGATAAGGGAATAACCCCTAATCTACTTCTAAGATATTAAAATGTACCCTTTGGTAGTGGCTTGGTGAATATATCAGCAACTATTCTTTAGTAGGCACATAATCAAGCCTTACCTCATTCTCTTGTACATGTTGTCTCAAAAAATGATATGTTATTGCAATATGTTGTGTCTTTGAGTGCGTCACTGGATTCTTGGAAATATTTATTGCGCTAGTATTATCACAATAGATAACAATAGGTTTTGTTACTTTCTCATGAATTCCTTCAAGAATATATTTTATCCATAGTTCCTACTAATAGTTAAGAGAAACAACAACATATTCTCCTTCTGCACTAGATTGAGAAATACAATTATGTTTCTTACTAGTCTAGGAGACTAATCTTTCGAAAACCAAGAAAGAATTCTCCACCACTTGTACTTTTTTGGTCATCAACATTTCTTGCCCAATCAACACCAGTAAATACATTCAAAGAATAATTTCCATCCTTACCATACCATAAAACATAATCTTCAATTCTTTTGAGATATCTAAAGATCCTCTTCACTGCATCCAAATGTGAGTCCTTTAGATTAGATGAAAACCTTGCAAAAATGCCAACTGCATATGCCATAACACGGTCATCATTATTTAAAGCATCTTAAATAGTTTTGGATTCTAATTCTGATTATCAGACAAGTGTTTTCTCTTATCTTACTTCTTGTCATCACTCAAATATTTTTTTCTCCAATAATTTGGTCTTGTGTGTTAGTGCTTTTTCTTGCAGATCTGTGAAAACTCAAATCTACAACTCTCTCTAACCCAACAATAAATGAGTAGGGAAAAAGGCTAATTGATGAGGATTCAATCCTCCTTCTACTACTAGCTCCATAGAATCAGGCAGGTGTACCTATCTTGAGACTCACTTCTTCACAACAAATCTTTCAGTGTATTAAGGATTTTTATCTGTCTTCTCTTCGAGCTCAGAGGCTCAGGCAGGCTAACCTAATGGATTCACTCTTTCAGTGAATCATGGGATGGATTCCTTCCCATCAAACTAGATCTGAAAATCATTTAATGCCCTTAAAACATAAAGGTAAATGTTGATTAAAATTATGTTGATGTAGTTCTGGTATAAGACCAGTGCCTAATCCTTTGGGTATGTAGTCATATTGGACTGAAATTCACAAAGATTCACAACTCAATACATATGAAACCAGTAAAATTCCTTACATACTACTTCTTTCATTACAAGTACGTGATCATCAGATCCATATATCCTTGACATTCTTATAAATTATCCAACAATATTCACTCCTTCCTTGAAGGAAACTCAAGAATAATATCACAATCTACTTTGTAGATGACAAACAAGAAATTCCTTACAAGTCTAATTCATAAGAATTCCCAAAAAAATAGACAGAGACATCAAGAGCTTGCAAAGAGATTTCAGTTGTATTTCATTAATAAAACATTGCTTCAATACATACAAATGAAAAAAATACTCTAAAATTATAACACTACTCTTAAGCAGAACTTGCATTAATGGAACCTTGAAAATCTGGAGAGTTTCTCCCAGAAATTGGAACCCTACCAGAAGTTGGAACCCCTGTACAATAAAAAAAAGTCTCCTTATAAAGAAAGAGAAACTAGCAATATCTTATTTTCCTCCTTCAAATCTGAAAATCTGATTTCATTTTGAAAATATCCCCTTTGTTGTTTGAACAACCTCCCATCAACAGTCTTTGAAATCTGATTTTATACATTTAAAGCTACTTTAGAATCCCCTGTGAATTGCAAATTTTGACATTTTCTTCCTTTATTTGTAGAATTTAAATTCATACTTTGCACCCATAAATCAATAATTTGCACCAATGTGTGCATTCTACCTTTGTTTCTTCTCTTAAATTCTTTATTTCTGCACTTTAATCATATTAATTCAAATATTTTGTGCACTTTAATCTTTATTTCCTTGCACATTATCTATTTGATTTCTGCATTTTACCCTTTTCTACACTCTAATTACCTTTTTTATACCTTTTATGCCCAGACTACACTAGAACATGCCACTTGTCACCATTTGACTAGCTCTTCAAGTCCACCTCAGTGCCTCTATAACCTTGCTCTGCCTGGCCTGCCGCCTGTCACATTTCCAAGAGTTGTGCAAGCACAATGCCTTGAACAGTAACTAGTGAGCATCTTTGGTTAACATCAAAGCGCCCACCATCTGATCTTACCTCGGGATCCATGCCATATAACCAGATTGTGCTTCAAGCCTGCCACATCACCACCATCTGGTTTGCCCCATTGTCAGCCTTGCCACATGTCATGCAAGGACAATGCCTCAATGATATCCTCTACGCATCTTTGGGGTCCAAGGCATTGCGCTAGTCATCGATCTTCTCTGGGATCATCATCTACCATTGATCTCCTGCACCTCGATATTCATGCACAATCTACTTCTTTCTCCACCACGTCATCTTCAATGTCACCTTCATGGGCGACACCAAAACTAGTTTTTTTTCTGCCAAGGTCATCACCTAGCTAGGTATGGTCACCAAGGAGCTCTGCCCAAGCGCGTCGCCTAGAGCCTCCTGCCTTCACTTCAAATCATGTTGTATGTGTTTTACCTTTTAAACACTGTTGAAACTCCTTTCACGAGCAATGTGGGATAAATCCCCCTTGTGGTTTTAAAGTTCTTCCTCTTTTCACGAGCAATGTGGGATAAATCCCCCTTGTGTTTTTAAAGTTCTTCCTCTCTCTGTGCATTAAAATAAAAACATAATGAGGACATCCACAAACAAGCTTGTCTGCCAAGTGCTTGTGCTCTGAGATCCTCTTGTCTCTTATTCAATTTACATGCTACGCGCTTTACATTATAAATACCTCAAAACATGCCTCCCTAATACATGTGGGACAAACATTTTACAGTCTTCTTCAAATTTTGGTTGTGTAACCTTTTCTTTACATTGCACAGGCTTTACTTGCATCATTTTGGGGCATTTGTTTTTAACACCTACCAATTGCATTTGCTAGAAGTTTTCAAAATTTTTCACTTGTCGCGCTGGCCTCCTCCATGCTCCATTTGCAAGTTTTTGTTTTAAAACACATTGCGCAGGCTTCCAAAATATTGCACAGTCCCTTGCTCATGACATTTGTAATCAAAGTGTTTATTGTCCTTCCCTACATAGGATTTCCACCTTGTTCATTATGGAGCCATCCCTTTATGCATTGTGCAGGTTTTGGAGGATTTACACCTGTCAATTGCACTTGTATGAATGTTTTTAAAGACTCCATTTCACATCCCTGTGCAGGCCCTTTCTTAAAAAAAAAATTCATTCCAAAACATCATACATAGCTTCCTGGAGCCCTTGCATAGACTCCTTTGTTTGAAACATACACCTGTCATTTGTATTTGTTTGAAGTCTCCAAAGCATATTTCACCTTGTGCGGGCTTTGCTTATTTCATGCGCATGTCTCTCTTTATGCATTGTGCAGATTTCTCTGGTGTTTTTTGGCATTAAAACTGCCAATTACATTTTGCTTGGGTTGTTTTTAAAAGTCTTTTGTTCTATTTTCATGCGCACCACCTCCTTATGTTTGGCGCGGGCATCCTCAATCCAATGTGTAGGCTATGTCTTGCAATGCATAGTCTTTGTTGTTTCTTAAACCTGCCAAATGCCTTTGCTTGGTCCCCGTGTGCTTTTTCTTTGCTTCCTCATCTTTGGCATTGCATAGGCTTTTGAATTTACATATGCCACCAATGCATTTTCTTGAATTGTTTATAAAATTCTTTTCATTATGTGGAAGCAATTAGATAAACAAAGATAGGCTTTTAAGATCGCTAATGTTCCTTACAAATGGTGGAGTGATATCCAATACTTCCACATGGAATCCAAGAGGAAGACAACAACACGGAGTAGTCTAGGTGGATCTTCTTACAGGAGATATATGTTTCTTATGATGGCAAGATAATATTGAGTAAGAGAGGATGTTATTTCAAACATAAGACTTAGGGCAGGAGCTGTGAAAATGCCCACAATAAGATAAGAGGAATAACTGACCATGCCAGCAATATGAAAATGTGAGGTGATAGCCTTTATATAACATAGAATACGCACATTATTTTATCATGTCTCTTGTATCCCTTTTCCTATCTAAACTCCATTGTGCCTTAAAAACAAGTATTCAAAGTCTCAACATTAAAGCCAATAGTGGGAATGGTTGTAACAATCTCTCCCAGCTTCAACTTATATAGAATAGTAGTCTTTCCAATTGTATCAAGACCAACCATAAGAATTTTCATCTCTCTCTTGGAAAACATACGCTACAAAAGCTTGGTGAAAGTTAAACCCATTTTGAACCCTTTTCGCTTTCCTATTGATAAAGTTCTAACACCTTCAAATGTTGTTGCCCCAATATTCCCTGCATCTCCCTTTGACTGAATGGTTAATTGACAAACTTCAAACACCTTATGTATCCAAAAATACTATTACTTAAATCATAAAATGATTTAAAATAATAATCTGTTCTAAAACTACATAAACTGAGCATTGATCCTCAAAAATAGAAGTTGTGTCCCTGAGCTCATGGTTTGGGAATTGTCCTTCTTGAAATTTATTTTCATCTTCAATTTATCCAAACATGGCCTTCAATGCAATTGGATTAAGGATCATTTAGATCGCGGCCATTAGAAACAACTTTTATATCTTTGTAATACTGATCTGATAAACAACAACTGACCTCTGGAACTAGCCTTAAAAACTGATCAAAAAGCTTCCTGAAGAATTCAAATCTGGATGACTAGGAGATTTCCATGTTTATTATTACTCTATAGAAACAAAAAATCCTGATGCTTCCTATGAAGAGATATTTTAATCTCCAAAGGTGACCATTTATTACACCCTGCAAAGGCACTTGTGAAAATAATGGAAATTGAGTTTGGAATCAACCTCGAAAGAATGCTAAGCAAGGCATTGAGCGGATGCAATTGGGAACATAAGGTCAATAAATTATAAAGAGCATATGCACCAAATTTATTTTCTAACCACCTTCATACTCACAAGAAAATGATGACCAAAGATGACCATTCTGAAACTGTTATACAACCGAAAGTTGAAGGCTGAATAAACTGGATTTGGATTAGCTCTTCTAAAAATAGAAAACCATATCTTGAGGGTTTGTTACTGCATGCAGGGAAACATTTAGATATAGAGATTATAGATCCACAACCAACATCTTCAAAAAATCATTTGATACAACGCTTCAATCCTCCGAAAATGACTACTTTGCAATTTAACTTTGTTAATCATTGGCAATTTACACAAATTGCTTTTGGATTTTCCCTTGAAAAGATACCAAATTATGTCTTGAGGCTCAATCCTTGATCCTGCTAATATATTTGGACACAAAGATTATAAGGAGTCAACTTACTTGTTATAATGTTCAGCTGGCACCAAAAAGTTAACCTATAAAGTCCGCCATCTAGAAGACTTTACTGCTGCACCCACTGACAATTGAATAAATCCTGATTGGATTTGACTCCACAAACCAATCAAATGAAAACCCCATAATCTGAAACCCTGGGTATAGATTCACTTACATACAGAGAAAACAAAATTTCAATTAGATTGTTCTGATCATCAATAGGTCAATCAATATGAATCCCCAAAGTCAGCCTCTTAGTAACTTTCTGATTTCAAAATCAGTAAAATTGCAAAAACATGATTTGGAATCGGTTGAACAAACTAACCAAATGGATTGACGAGAGCCTAAAAATCTTCAAGAAGGCTCATTTCCATGTTTATAATGTAGGGGAACACTCAATTCTTTATGAAATTTGAATGGGTACACATTGTGGGACCTCAAAGTAGGGCATCCTATAATTCTGCATTTCAAACTCTGAGAAACAGAATAAATTGCAAATGGAAATGCTTTGGTAAACTTATCAAATAAACTCACAGGGATCTACAAATGGGCCTGGAGGTTCAATTTCATTTGTAAAACATCTAGGAACAATCCTTATGACATGCCTATCCATCTGGTCAAAGATATAAACTGCCAAAGTGGGTCACTTGATAAAACTGGGAACATACACAAGTGCAAAATTGGGTAATGATTGTATGTGTCTGAATGTTGACCTCTAAATCAGACACAACACAACATAGTCATTGCTCAATCATTGAATCACGAAGATGAACAAGAATTGCTCATTCCAAAATATCGATCGAATCAACCTATTGCCTCCTATTTAGTTGGGGTGTTTAATTACTCTCAGAGTGAGAGCCAACAACCATGGACCATTACTAAAATGGAGTATTTGAAAGATTTGAAAACTGAAATGAAATTTATTCTATATGAGAGATGCAATTGTAATCTAGGAATGAAGATGTAGATTTTGATCTAAGAAACTTGAAAAAGATAACAGAATTAAGCTACTTGATAAATAAAGAAACTAAATTGAGATGAAGAATGTCATTAAGCTAAATGAGATTACACTAAATATGCAATAAAAAGCTTGAAAATATGAGAGAATTGAGACAATAATTCACTATAGTTTTGGTACTCTAAACTTGCCCTCTTCCCAAATGAAGGAAAAAAGGTCCATAATATAGAAAAGCCTGAAGAGAGGATGAAGAGTTTCTTGGGAAGAAACAGCTGACTCTTCATCTTCATGGAGGAAGGTGAGACAAATATGAAGGAATTATTTAATTAAATCAATGAATTATTGCCACATGGGTGGCTTTTCACTTTGTTTAAATTATTAAATTCAAATGAGGATAATTCATTCAAATAACCAAATAATATTTAATTCACTTGATGTGTATTAGCTAAAGGGGGTGGGATTAATTTAATTTAAAAGCACTTAGGACTTTAGAATTAAATTAATTAATCATAGGGATATTTAGCTAATAAATCTTGAAAATTTAGGAATTAAATATAGTGTAAGATTTATCCAAATTTAGGTTTTTTTCATTTGAGACTAAGTCAATTAAAGACAATTAGGAAGGAGAATTTGCCTAGTACAATAGGACTTTGATGATGAGAAATTGAAGAAATGCACCAAAATTGATTAGAATTGTAAGGTGCCAATTTTGGGGTATTACATTTTGCCCCTCTTTGAATTGATGTGCGAGCAACGCGTTGATTCAAAGAATAGTTTGATGTGATAGATGAAGACTTTAGGAGTCTAGGTTAGGTTTCCAAGACACTAATTAGATCAAGAAGCAGAACCATCTTGAGAACAAAGCATGATTTTCCGAAGTCTAAGTTAGATTGCGAAGACAACGGTCAAAATACAAATTGAGAGAAAATTGAAATTGGGGTTAGATTGCCCCAATGTTCATTGATAGTTGATGAATATTTAGGACTATCTCCAGAATCAAGGTTAGATTTCCCCAATATGAAGGTTAGCCCTCTGAGATCCAGGTTAGGTTGCCCAGATAACGGTCGAAAAGAGATTTTGAGAGTCATCTTCAGAACAAAGCATGAATTTCAGGAATTAGGGTTAGATTGCCCCAATACCCAATGGGATTTCAAGAATCATCTCCAAAATGAAGCTTGATCCTTGAGGATCCGAGTTAGATTGCTCAAATACCTAGAAAGATAGATGACAGGATGACAAGATGCGAGGCATCAAGATGCCCCTAGAGATTTAAGATCATGGAATATCCAATTTTGACCATAAGGTACAAAATACTGAATATGCCCCAAGTGATGAGATGCCCCTAGCAATAGGGTCTTTTGTTTCAGATCAGACTGATTCAAGAATGATGCAAAAAGATTCAATGATGCAATCATCCTGCCCCCTTGGGAGCGAAATCAAAAGATGACACAACAGAAAGATGATCGACAGCAAAAGATTGCAGATAGAAGTAAGATCAAAGATCCAGAGGAATTCAAAGATAGATCAAGAGAAGGAAGAATCAATTTAGAGCGATCGGGAGGTCCTGTTGACTAGGTTTGACCATAGTTGACCAAGTTTGACCAGAATTGACTAGAGTTGACTTTTGATGAAAAGATTGCAGAAGCTGAGAAAATGATGATGAGAGATGATTATGACAAGAAAGAGACATCAAAAATTTGACTGCACAAGCGTCGGAGCACGTTAGTCCCAAAATTTTAAAACATGATTTTGAGCTACTTAGGAGTGTCAGATTTTGATTTCAATCACGAAAATTGATTGAGCATATAGATGAAGATAGAGAGAGAGGATCGAACACTTGTGCAATCAAGAGGAATCCAGGACAAAAGATGAGAACCTTCGAATAATGAGAAGACAATGAAGAGAGCACCAAAACTATTGCTATGCAAGCTTAAAATGTGAATGCAAGCCTAAGCTAAATGCAACCCTAGGACTTGCTTGTTGGACTCATCGCATAATTATCATCATTGAGTATTTTGGAACATCGGAGTCAATACAAACCTCATTGGCACCAACCCAACCATAAGAATATGAATATGACTTTCATCAGATAAAATGTTGGAAACGAACGTAAGTGCCAGGGCACAAAAGCCAAGATGACCTGAACATTGTTTCCAGTTTGATATAGTAAGAGTACACAAGTAAACAAATAGAGCAATAATAGTCAAAGAGATAGTTCCAACCTCCCATTGGCATACAAATAAACAAGATTGAGGGATGTGAGGCTTTTCCACCTTAATGCAAAAGCTCTTATCACATACACCCTGTTTATTTGACGCTATTGGATCATCAAAACCACACCCACAAGCAGTAGACAAAGAAAATATCAATGAAATCTATGAGAATAGACAACATACAAAGAAAGATTCAAGAATAGCTCAACATGTTTCAAATTTTTCGAATATGTATGGGTATAGGAGTGTTGAAAAACACCGTTGTGCTTGTGAGTGCATTGTGTTTGATTGCTATCGAGAGATGTTTACATTTGTGATATCCAATGTGAGTTTAAAAAATACAGATGTGTCCAAAGATAGTGTTGAAAAACACTATTTGATTGGGGTTTTGAGAAACACCAGCTTGTGCTAGTAGCGAGTTGTCCTTTAGAAATGACAAGATTACTGACTCTAGTGTAAATTGAAGATGTGATCAAAGTAGGGACTCGTGACCCCAAGTAACGTTTGATGACTGACTGTGGGGACAAATTTTATTTTGTTGCCCCCAGGCATATGGCGTTGAATCAATGTCAAGTCAGGAGGGTTCGCAGAAGAACCAAAGTGTCACAAAAGTGACTAAAAGCTTTCTACAGACTAAAGCAAAGAATCGTCAAGACTAAGTATTGATAGATAGAGCGTTTAGGTATAACTCCAACTATAATGGATGCGAGCAATCTCAAAATTACAATGACAGTAGACAGACACAGTGAGAACCACTAGTGACTAAAGCGAGGGAGATTCTCAAGTGAAATAATCAAAGGAATAGCTAGGCATCAGTGGGAAAATGCAATGAGAACCACTGGTGACTGATGTAAGGGAGATCCTCAAAGAGAGAGATCTCAATATAAGAAAAATGACAGTAGGCAGATGTAGTGAAAGCCACTGGTGACTGTCACGAGGTAGATCCCAAAAGATGATAGGATAGTGCCCCCTAGACTAGGAAGGTTGACCCTAGAGTATGACCAGTTTCAATCCATGTAAGTTGGTGTCTTGACAGGTAATTGAAAGCATGCAGGAAAGCAAATGCAAGTAGGAAAGTGGGAAAGCAGGAAAGCAAATGCATAAAACCAAGTGATGTTGTGATAGATATAGCAACGTGGAACAAGAGGCACCTGTTTACCAGGTTTTCACCTTCTTGGCAGAAATTCCATTTTTGCTACCATGACACCTATTTACCATGTTTTCATCAATGGCACATTTTCTCTTTTTCTTATTTTTTTTTATTTTTCATTTTTTGATTTTTTTTTTATTTTTCATTTTTTGATTTTTTTGTATTTTTTGTATTTTTTTCATTTTTTTGATTTTTTTGGTATTATCAAGGCGCCTGTTTACCAGGTTTTCACCAGGATAATAGATACATCAAAGCACCTGTTTTCTAGGTTTTCACTAAGATGATCATTTTTTTGGGACATTTTGCAATTTTTAGGATTTTCTCAGAATAGAGTATGTACATGAGCATTCAGAAGAAATCTCAACTATAGAACTTCTTTAGATGAAGAGCATTGATAGGCTCTTTGAGTTGTTCCCCCTCTGTGGTCTGTGGTAGAGAGCTGGTAAGCACCAGACCCAAATACTGTAGTGATAACATACGGACCAAGCTAGTTTGGTTCAAATTTTCCTTTCTGGACCCGATGTTGTTGATTCTTAGGGTTCTCTCTCAGGATGAGATCACCCATTTGGAATTCCCTTGGTCTAAACTTCTTGTTGTAGCTTTTAGATATTCTCTTTTGATATGATCAAAGATGATCGAATGCCACTTTCCAATGTTCATCTAGTATTTCAAGCTCTTGAAGCTGAGATATTCTGATATCATCATCAGTAATGAGGCCCTTCAAAGAGACTCACAAGGTAGGAATCTCAACCTCAATATGAAGCACTACATCTGCACCATAAACTAGAGCAAAGGGTGTGGCCCCTATTGGTGTTCGTATACTAGTGTGATAAGCCCATAAAGCTAGATTAATCTGGAGATGTTAGTCTTGTCCATATTTGTGTACTATGCGGTGTAAGATCTTGAGAATAGTCTTATTTGAAGCTTCCGCCTATCCATTACCCTAAGGATAATAAATAGAAGACCAGTGATGAATAATTATGAACTTAGCGCATAATTATTTTAGATCCTTATTCTTGAATTTCCCCCATTGTCAGTGATTATTGATGAGGGTACACCATATCTGCAGATGATGCAGTTTAGTATAAACATGGCCACAGACTTGCCATCAGCTACGATGAGGGGCACTGCCTCAACCCACTTAGTAAAATAGTCTGTAGTAGTAATGATGAATTTATGTCCCCTTGAAGAAGACAGATGTATCTGACCCACTAAGTCAAAGGGCCACTACTAAAATGGCCAAAAGCTGACGAAAGGAATGAGCTGCTTGGCGGGAGCGTGGATCTGATTTCCATGAAGTTGGCATTGTTTGCAAGATTTAGCAAATTGTTTAGCTTCTTTCTCCATATCTGGCCAATAGTAACTAGCTCTAATAAGTTTGCGAGCCAGTGTTAGGTCATTTGAGTGAGACTCACAGATGCCTTCATGCACCTCTACTAACACACGCTTGGACTCATCAGGTTCTAAGCACATAAGGAGGGTACCGTCTAGACCTCTCCTATATAAGTCGTTAGCTATGATGACAAATCGTGAAGCACTACGGATTAAGTGACGTTTCTCATTTTGGGTGTAAGTGTTTGAAATGATCTGGTCATGAAGGTAAGAGTAAATATGGTGGTAGAAGGATGATTCATGTCCAATGACTAAACAAATTATCTGGGATTCAGGGGAATTATAAGCAGGGTAGCATAACGTCTCCACTAGGAATTCATGTCGGAAGTCATTTTCTAGCATTTGTAACATGGAAGCCATAGTAGCCATGGCATCAGCTACTTTATTATCTACCCTTGGAATTTTTTGGAAAGTAATGTGTGCAAAGTATTTCTTGAGATCATCAACCATCTTTTTATAAGGCACCCATTTTTCATCTTTTGTTTGGTAGATATCATTCACCTGATTGATAACCAATTGTGAATCTCCAAAGACCTTTAGCTCATCGACACACCATTCAATAGAAATTGTTAATCCATTAATCAAGGCTTCATACTTAGCAGTGTTATTTGTGCAAGGAAACAACATTTTGTAACCCTTTGGTAATGAATATCGCTGAGGTGTAATGAACAAGATTTCAGCACCTGACCCCTGCTGGGTGAACGATCCATCAAAGAACATGGTCTATGTCTGATGTGTTAGAAGCATGATGGACTCATCTAGGAAATCAACCCTTAATGGTTGATAATTTGCAATAGGTGCCTCATCCAACTGATCTACAATTGCTTCCCCTTTGATAGCTTTTCTTTCCACATACTCAATGTCAAATTCATTGAGTATCATGACCCACTTAGCTAATCTACATGTGAGGGAAGCTTTGCTGAGTAAGTACTTTAATAGATCAATTTTTTCAATGAGCCTTGTAGTGTGAGAAAGCATGTAATGCCACAAATTTTGGGAAGCAAACACCACTTCCAAGCAAGCTTTCTCAACGACAGAATAATTCATTTCATAGGAGACCAATGTTCTGCTGATGTAATAGATTGCTCTTTCTTTATTGTTTTGATCTTCTTGGGACAATAGAGCACCCAAAGATGTTTCTATAGATAAGATGTATAAGATTAATGGCTTCCCATTAATAGGAGGCATTAATATAGGTGGATTAGCCAGCTATTTTTTTATTTTTTGAAGACCTCGTTCACAATATTTTTTCTATTCATAGGTCACACCTTTATGCAGAGTCTTAGTAAATGGCTGTGACTTGTCAGCTAGTTGTGAGATGAAGTGCCAAATAGAAAAAAGCCAACCTTAAAGGCCTCTCATTTGACTGATATTGTGAGGTGGAGGAATTTCTATGATATCTTGCACCTTTTCAGGATCCACCTCGATACCTTTTACGGAGATAATATAACCAAGCAATTTTTTGGAAGTTACTCCAAATGCACATTTCTTAGGATTGAGACGTAGTCTAAAATTTTCCATATGATCCAGTATAGGGCCTAGATCAGTAAGATGTGCCTTCCTATCCATGCTTTTAGCAAGGGTGTCATCAACGTAATCCTCCATTATTTTGTGCATCATATCATGAAATATAGTAGTGACTGCTCTCTGATACATGGCTCCTGCATTCTTGAGACCAAAAGGAATAACATTCCAGTAGAAAGTGCCCCATGCTCAAGTGAAAGCAGTATTTTCTCGGTCCTATGGCACAATTTTGATTTGGTTGTAGCCAGAGAAACCATCCTTTAGGGTGTACATTTCATACCCTGCTGTCATATCCACAATCATATCAATGTTGGGTTGTGCGAAGTCATCTTATGGATATGCCTTGTTTAAGTCCCTGAAGTCTGTGCAAATTCTGATATATTTTTCATGCTTCAACACTGGAACTATGTTGGAGATCCATTCTGCATAGTCAATTTCTCTGATGAATCCAGCTTTTAGGAGTTTTTCTAATTCCGCCTTGACAAGTAGAGCTACATGTGGATGCATTTTTTTGAGTTTTTGCTTGACTGGTTTTACTCTAGGGGCTATTGACAGGTGGTGCATGATAAGATTAGGATCTACACCAGGCATGTCAGAGTATGTCCATGCAAAGTTTATCTTTTTCTCTTTGAAGAAATCTATGAATTCTTTGAGTTCTTCTACAGACATTGATTTAGCCACATGAATAATGTGTGGATGTTCTTCTGTACCCAAATTTACTAGCTAAGTCAGCTCAATTAGCTTAGATGATCATTCCTAGAAATGACTTGAAAGTGCATCAAGTATCTCATCCTTAGGCACCTCAGAGAGGTTTTCACCTTCAGATACATCTATTCTTTTTACTATTTTTGGCTCTAACACTGCCACAATGTGGTTTTCACCGTCAGAGCACCTATTTTTCTTTATTTTGATTTTATGACTAAGATACTTGATATCACTTTTGGTCATGCTGATACTGTCTTTGCTAGTGGAGGACATTACAGGTTCAACATCTTGGAGATAATAGGCTAGGGCATAGTCATTCTAGAATGTGAGGACTTCATTGGATGAGGAAGGGGAATTCTAGTCTATTAGCTTGGGATTTTGGAGTGAGAGAGAAGTGACAGGTTCAAGTGCATTCACAGTATAATCATAAAAAATGCAGACTAGTAAGTTGAGACCTAGAGAAATCTCATCCAAAGGTGTATTAAAATCCCTTTGACTCCTAGAAATCGTAGTAGAAGACACGTTAATATCTATGGAATCAGACTCATTAGACCTTACACTAGACCTCTCACCTATGTCGAGAAGGTTTTCAGATGTATGTGTAGTATCAACATTCCTATCAGAGGATCCTTTGAAAAGACTTTCGAACTCATATTCATGGGAATCTATGTCTGAACTCTGACTGGTATGTTTGCACCATGAAGGTTTGGGAGTTCTTGTGACACTAGCCTGTTCTTGTGCAAACTTCTCTTGAAACTTTGGTGGTATGTATCTTTCACCCTGGAAAATAGGGTCTTGTAACACTTTCCATTGTTCGTAGGTTAATGCAACAAGTGGAGTGGTTTCATCAGAATTGCTGTCAGTCTCGACTGTACTGACATGCAGTATAAAATTATCTAGCTCAGTAAAGAATGCTACCAGGTCTAGAGGAATGGGACAAGGGAAGGAATCTTCATTAGAGCTATCCTTTGTGGTGTCAACTATAGCCATACCTTCAGGTTTTGGTTGAGGATCCAGTTTTGGCACAAATTTGTTAATCTGTAGATGTTATGGGATCTTCTTGAAGCCTAAACTAGTTGTATCTTTTGTCCTTCGACCCATAGCTTCAATAGGTTCAACTAGCCCATTACTATTCATCCCTATTGGACCACTCCCTTTGTATCCAAAGTGTTTCATGATTTTAAGACCTTCATTATTAGAATCTATTTCACAAGATGGGATGGTCTATTCAGATATGTCCTTTCCTTTGTAAAGCCAAGCTTTAACAACTCTTTCCTCATCTTCATCTTCTAATGGTATTGAAGCCTATACAAGGCACCATCATAAACTATTCCAGGAGGAGTAGTAGAAGATTTATTGTTCTTAGAAGGTCTCCCATAAGAATGAGGAGATGGAGGTAGAGCTGTTAATGATATTACAGCTTCTATTTGATACTCTCCCATGCCTATATCTTTGATTTTCAAAGTCTATTCCATGTTTCTAAAGTTGACATCATATAACTCTATGGATTCTCTATTAGCAGGAAAAAAACTATTAGCTGACTATGTGAGCGTATTACAAGAAGAGCCCATATTAGCAAGAACTGTCACTTCTGTGCCATGGAAAGGAAACTTTATGCACTGATGATACGTAGAAGGAGTCGTTTGCATTTCATGGATCCATGGTCTTCCCAACAGGATGTCATAAGTAAGAGGAATGTCCAGCACTTGGCAAGTGACATCTCTTTCAAGAAGTCCAACCCGAATAGGTAGCACAACTAAACCTTTAGACTTTCTTTCTTCTTCATCATAGGCTTTGATAATAATTTTCTTGCGGGAATCTATGCAATCTTCATCATAGCCTAGCTGAGTGAGCAAGTGAGCAGAGAAGATGTTGAGGCCAGCACCGTTATCAATAAGGATGCAACATATGCACTTTTGGCCAATCATGACTTCTATATGCAAAGAAGCGTTATGCAGGTGGCTGACCGAATGGTCATCTTCTTCTGAGAAAGACAAATAGTGTCGTGAAGTCAAGTGACCCACTATAGATTGAAACTTATCAAGATTAATGTCTTTGGGGATGTTAGCCTCTGCGAGGGCTTTATCCGGAATGTGCCTCTGAGCAGGTGAGATCTTCAACAGCTCAAAGATGGTTATTTGAGCGTTGGTTCTTTGCAGTTGGTCTAGAATGCTATAATTAGCAGTAGGAGGTGTGGGGACCATTGTCGTGGTTTTGATGGTGGGGCCAACAATAGCTTTATCCGCTGGTTTTTTCAGTACAGATGTAGCAGCAGGAGGGTCAGGACCCTTAAGAGTGATCTTAGCATGGGATCTAGTAACAATGTTTGCACAATCCTGAGATGATTTAGATTCAGACAAGCGAGACCTAGGGCCTCTCAAGAAAAATAGGGTATTAGGCTTAGGAGCATCCCCGCTCCCCTTGATACTAATCACATCACGATACTCAACTTCGACAGGTTCGATCATGTTGATGACATTGTCATCATTGTTGTTCTTAGTGTTGGAAGACTCACCTTTCTTGTGAGGAGGAAAGGGATTTTTAAATGCCTAGTGATCTGAATTTTTGTTGTGACTTTCCATAGCAATAACCTCACTATCAATGAGATCATGGATTTTATGTCGCAACTGAAGACAAGTAGAAGTCTTATGACCTTTTTTCTGGTGATAGTCACAGTATGTGTTGTCGTTCCACTAATGAGGTCACGATTGTGGATCATATGGATGCTTGTCCAAAGGAGTGAGAACTTGGTTTTGCACCAAAGTCTTGTAAACTACATCAAGCAGTTCTCCCAAGGAAGTGAATTCACACTTGGGTCGAGAGGCCCAAGGTTTGTTGCTAGAGAATCTTGAAGGTGGCTGAGTGTTCATTGTAGCCTTTTCAGCAGTTTTGATCGCTTGTATGCTAGAAGTAAGATTAAAAACTGATTTTGAAGGAGTCAGGGTCACATTATCAACCACTCCATCATTCACAATGTCCATATTCTTGTTGAGAAACTTCCCTTTATCTTTGTTGGAAGAGGAAGAACCTTGTTTTTTGTCTTTGTACAAAGTCAATTCACCTTTCTTAACCATAAATGCCTCTATCCTCATAGCTTGCTTAATCATGCTGTCAAAATTGAGGGGACCTTGAAGCTGTACCCGATACCCAAAATTAGGAGTGAGATTGTCTAAGAAGATGTCAAGTTTCTCAGATTTGGGTATTTTATGAGGATACTTGGTGCAAATTTGTCTCCATCTCTAGAGAAATGTCAGGAATGGCTCCCCTTGTCTCTGCTTGAGATTGCAAAGGTCCCTGATGTTGACGAGATGTTGTATGTTGTGAGAATAATGTTGGATAAAGAGATTTGTGATCTCATCAAAAGTCTTAATGTCGATGGGTAGTCGAGAAAACCACTCCATGGCAGGTCCACCCAAACTTTGAGGAAAGCGACACATTAAATAAGTTTGATCATGAATGAACTCCATAGATAAGGCCCCAAATTCTCTCAGATGATCCTGAGGATCGGTGGTACCCAAATACTTATCATACTTAGGGATTTCCACACCCTTGGGAAAAGGTGGCATATGAAAACTCCTATCAAAAGGTAAAGGATAGATGCTCTCCATTGTGAATTGTTGTGCGGGTTTGTCCTTATCCTTTATAAGTTGGCTAATTTGGTTTTGCATATCTTGAATCATCTTTTTCAATTTGGTAGTCTCAGTCTCTTCCTCTTTAGTCACAAGTGTTTCCACCTTGAAATCTGGGGGTAGCTTAACTCCTTGGTTTGCTAATTCTAGAAAATATTTCTCTTTATCTTCTCCAAGGAGAATTTCCATCATCTTGATGAGACTCTTATTAGATTTTGCAGCATCTATGTCATTTTGAGTTATCGACTCATCATCATTACCGAGGATCTCATAAATACTTGTGTTCTAATCTTGACTCTGATCATGTGGAGGAGGGCGATGCTGATGTGCTTGTTGATCAGCTTTGGATTGGTGATTCTGATCATTTTGAGATTGATCATGGACCTCACTGTATTGACCTTGTAGTAAGTTGAAAGGGCTTCCCATGTTGCTAATGTAGGATTGTGTTGTGTGCACAGGTTCAGTGTGAGTGTGTGTATTGAGCCAAGAGTTCGTGGCCAATGTAACTTTTGGTGGTTCAAAGGGGTCGATGGGTTTGGAAGGATCAATAAGGTAGCGAGGATTGTCAAGAAGATTGACCCAAGTAAGCGACTTTCCAAATTTTTGTTGATCTTGAGACAATAGTTCAGGTTGTATTTGAAACAAGGGATTATAGCACAGATGGAACACTAGTTTCTGATTTAAACTAGGATCTATACTAAACATAGAGGAGGAGCTTGAGGATCCCTCTTGACTATCAGATTGAACAATAGGTTTGGAATGACCTTTTCCTTGATTATGAGATCGACCTTTACTTATTTCAGATCCATGAATGGGAAATATCTTGCCACTTCTAGTCGTAACAAGCATAGATGAAGATGAAATGAGAGAGGAATTAGGATCCAACTCATAACTCTGTCTCTAGAAATAGAAAAAAGGAGATAAAGGCTAGAATAGCCAAGATGTGAAATGCACTCAACACGAATCATTGAGAGTATGGCTAGAATAGCCAAGATGTGACTATCGCATTGCAGGGTACAAAAGCATAGAAAGGTAGGACAAAGAACAAAGAGAAAAAATGAAATTGAGCAAGAATCGATCGGTTTGCAACTTGAGACAATCAATTTTAGACTGTAGACAACAGGGAAACAAGCAATCAGATCTTAGACAAAAATTAGATCAGGCAAAAAAATCATCAGTCAATGGGAAATAACTCATTGTTTTGGGACACCAGGGTAAAAACTCACATGAGAAAGTGCTAGTTCACATGAGGAAATGCTTAACTGTGTGTGAGAAAATGAAATCTCGCATGAGGAAATGTTCAGTTTCTGGAATCTCACGCAAGAAAACTCTGGGTTTCAGTAGATTGACTCAATTTTCAAGACAAAATTCAGATTTTGAGACATAGTCAGGACTATTCTCTGATAGAATTTCTAGATTTAGGATAGTTCAGATCAGCAATCTCAGTTTGAATGTGACAAGAAATCGTTAACAAGCACAAAGTTTTGATCAAGCAATAGTGACACAAGAAGTAGTTGCAAACAGTTCTACCAAGGACAAGGCAACTTGGGAGAACCATAAGAGTCTTTGTTTAATCATGATTGGATAGTTTAAGACTTGAAACAAGCACTTAGTTATCCCTATAAAAAAATGGTAGAGAAGACAAAATTTGTGCCTCACTGACTTATGTGTATGCGCGCACCTCACACAGCTGTGTCACCCCCAAGAGGGTGTCCATGTTTTTGGTGTTTCCAAGGACTAAATAATATATGTTTTAAGGTTACCCTTAAAGTAAGGGCTAGCTTCATATACCACTTCAAGCATCCAGGTGCATACCTATGTTGAGAATCTAGGGGAGAGATTCTTGCCCCTTCTTGCGTGAAGATTATGTCTTCTTTCAGAGGTGATCCAGTTAGGCAACTAACTTAGAAATTTTTTAGTGGGATTCCATTCAAAATAACCTTTGGTGTCCTCAATACAGGGTTGGGGCCTCATAGCCACACCAATACTTGAAATTCATACACCCCCGCAAGCAGGGCTGGGAGCGGCGCCGCTCAGTACAACAGACAAGGCTTTCTCAAGATGATAGTTAGAATCATGAGAAAGAAGTTACCATGTCTTTGGAGTCTTTGGACTCAAAAAAGAATACTTTATTATAGTGAGGTGGAATCACTGGCGATAGGTGTGTACTCACTTGGGTCATTCCTAGAGGTTTAACTTCTGGCAGGCCCTCTAAAGGTGACACAAAACTTGGCTCGATTTCAAGGGTCAGATTTTATGATTCTCTCAAAGAGAGAAGAGCATACTTCTCTACCTCTTCACCTTACCCAAACACGCAAGACATATTCATCACCGAGATAACTCTCCTCAAACTAATTCACAAGCTTTTGGGTTTGTGATTCTCTTAAAGAGAGAAGAGCATAATCCCCTGACAAGTGGACATGCTAAAGGTTTGTTACCTTTCCTTGCTTCCCTAGGTCTCCATCATGTTAGAAATGTCTGGGTCTTAGATTCATCCATGGGCATAACTTCCATATAATGAAGAGCCTATTCCCCTAATTTTCTATCAAGATTCCCAAGAAATTTTAACAAGGCCCTAATTATACTATGTGATGAAAGCAATAAACAAGCACAACATTTTAAAATGATCTTCGACAACCATCCTGCAAGCAAACTGTTAGCAATTTTATTTCTTTGTCAAGTGACCTGTAGCCCACTATTACGTTGTCAGAGAAATTATAGAGATAAAAACAACATCATGTGAAAATAATCAGGAAAACAGTAATAGTAATTGCAGAAACTGTGAAATTCCAAAGACTGGCACCAAGTCTCGCGCGAGAAAGTACAAGGCTTTGCATGAGAAAGTACAACAGCTGGCACGAGAAAGTGTTTTGTCACATGAGAGATTGCTAATTAAAGCACAACTTCACATGGTACACTTAGGATTATCATGCGAGAATTCATACCAAAGAAGTACGGATGTACGGTAGAGTACAGAATTTTGTCAAAAAAAATTTGAGAGTGAGGTCAAAAATCAATTTTCTCCCCCACGGTGCGTGCCAAAATGTATGTGTCTGAATTTTGACCTCTAAATCAGCCACAACACAACATAGTCATTGCTCAATCATTGAAGCGCGAAGACGAACATGAATTGCTCATTCAACAATATCGATCGAATCGACCTGTTGCCTCCTATTTAGATGGGGTATTTAATTACTCTCGAAACAAGAGCCAACAACCATAGACCATTGCTAAAATAGAGGATTTTAAAGCTTTGAAAACTGAAATGAAATTTATTCTATATGAGAGATGCAATTGTAATCTAGGGATGAAGATGCAGATTTTAATCTAAGAAACTTGAAAAAGATAACAGAATTAAGTTACTTGATAAATAAACAAACTAAATTTAGATGAAGAATGCCATTAAGCTAAATGAGATTACACTAAATATGCAATAAAAAGCTTGAAAATATGAGAGAATTGAGATAATAATTCACTATAGTTTTGGTACTCTAAAATTGCCCTCTTCCCAAATGAAGGAAAGAAGGTCCATAATATACAAAATCCTAAAGAGAGGATGAAGAGTTTCTTGGGAAGAAACGGCTGACTCTTCATCTTCATGGAGGAAGGTGAGACAAATATGAAGGAATTATTTAATTAAATCAATGAATTATTGCCACATGGGTGGCTTTTCACTTTGTTTGAATTATTAAATTCAAATGAGGATAATTCATTCAAATAACCAAATAATATTTAATTCCCTTGATGTGTATTAGCTAAAGGGGGACGAATTAATTTAATTTAAAAGCACTTAGGACTTAAGAATTAAATTAATTAATCATAGGGATTTTTAGCTAATAAATCTTGAAAATCTAGGAATTAAATATAGTGTAAGATTTATGCAAATTTAGGTTTTCTGCATTTGAGACTAAGTCAATTAAAGCCAATTAGGAAGGAGAATTTTCCTATTACAATATAACTTCGATGATGATAAATTGAAGAAATGCACTAAAATTGATTAGAATTGTAAGGTGCCAATTTTAGGGTATTACAATGACCTCCAAATGGCTCTCCAAAATACATCCAAACTGAGTTCTAAAAGCTAAAACCTTCTATAATCACTCTATGAAATGTGTTGAACACACTCTCCAATTGGTTTCTCATAAAAATCATCAGGTCTCTTTTTACAAGAATTCAAAGTAAGCTTGATAATCCTTAAAGGATCAGAAGTTGTCATTAGTATACAAGTAGATAGTTTTGGTCGTTCATGATCACCGAGCGACAACATTCACCGAATGATAGCATTCACCCGAGTGCAGTGGTCATCAAAATGTTTTGAACACCAAACAGTATATCAACCGAGCACTAGTCTACAGAGACACAATCGAGCACCAGTACAAAGAGACATCACCGAGCACCAGTCTACATCGAGAGACAATATTTCACTGCAAAAAGTGGATCTCAACTACATGTCACCTAAAGCACTTTAATCTTGAAAAAGGTTTTTTTCTTAGCTAGACAACCATTTCTTATGGAGCAAGAAAAGCGTAAATGATGGATTTAAATATTTAACTAATTGTATTCATGTAAACTAGGAGATCAAGGTCAAGTTGTAAACCTTTGATCTTAGAGTTTTTTTCAAGAAAAGCGTGAATCCTAATTAGGTCAAAATCTTGTATATATATATGTATTAATCAATCAAGAATATGATGATTGTAGCCACCAAGGAAATCTATGGATCATACAGATAAAGAAGAATTCAGTTATCAAGAACTACATACAAGGCTACCGAGCGAAACAAAGGTATTATTCATCACAATAGGTGATATATATTTTGTGAACTTAATGGATCTATAATCAGAAATATAAGATTGCAGCAATCAAGTCATATATTTTGTTACTCTCTAACAATTGTAGCAAGTAGTAAAATCCTTTCACAAGTTGGTCTTAACAGTCTTAATGTAAATCTCTTATTTGGGTGCACACATACGTTATGTTGCTGAAATCTCTTAACCGAGTAGACTTAACAAGTCTAACATGTTATTCCTAACATGGTAAGATCATCAGAAGTGATCACAAATTGTAGCCCTAATAGGCCCCTTCTATTCTGTAAATAGTGAAGCTTTGTGGGTTTCATCCCTACCGCAGTTTTTACCTTCTAACAAGGGTTTTTGCATTACCAAATACTTGTGTCATGCGTAAATGAGTTTCATGAATGATTCAATGTTTTTTACATGCATTTACATTTATGCTATGATATTGCATGCATGAAGTAGAAAAGATACAATGGTCGGTTATGCAAGTGATGAGTACTAAGGTTTAAACTATAAAAATTTTAAGGGTACTAATTCACCCGTCCCCTCTCAGTACACACCCTTCCATTATTCCAATAATTGGTATCAAAGCTAGTTCTCTTATTTTGGAAAAGTTTAATTGCTTGAGATAAAATATCATACAATGGAAAGGTATATGCTTGATAAAAATATTGAGAATCAGAAGTTGCAAATATACATTTTCTTTGAGCAATACAAAGAGGCAAGAAACAAAATGAAAGAGTTATTGGCTGAAAGAAAATTCATGGCATTTCGCTACAATGAAACTGACTATCATGAAGAAGAGATACCTGGCCTATTTGATTTAATATGGATCTAGATCTGGTAAGACATCTGACACATCTAAAGGAACCATTGTTGATCTAAATGAAATCAATCAACATCTAACTGAACAAGTGAAAGTACTGCAGATCGGTCAAGAGACACAAATGGTAAGAATGATTGATGTTATGAATAATGCAAGACAAGTCCAAAAATAAAGAACTTTAGCTATTGATGATAGGATAAATATTACTAAAAAAATTTCAAGAGAAAGAATCTGAGATACAGAGACTTAGTGAACATCACATTGATAGCACCAATCAAATAGTTCTTATGAGTCATGAGGCCAACCAAGTGAACATGGAGCTTGCTAGAAAATTGGAATCTATTGGTGAACTAAAAGAAGAAAATAAGAAAATAATAAACTGAAGCATGGAATGAAGATTCAACAACAACATAATGATATGATAAAGAAATTTGAAGATAGTACAAAAAGAATGGATAAATTTTTGAATGGACAGAGAAGACTCAACAATAATACCAGTTTAGGGTATACTGAGCATGGAGAATCATCAAACCAAGTTGATCAAAGGAATGTCTACACAAATCCAAGACCAAAGAAGAATTCATGTAATCACTGTGGAAAACCAGGCCACACATCAAATGTTTGCAAGAGAAAAGAAAAAGGTATTCCTAAAACTACTTCTACATTCATATGTAATTGTTATAACTATAACAAGCATGGACGCAAAGCACATGAATGCAGATTTAAGCTGAAAAACCAAAGAATAAATCTTACATGGAGAAACATTGTTCTACTTGCAACATACATGGCCACACATTTCATGAATGCAAGAAAAGGATAAAGAAAGTCTGGAGACCTAAAGGAAAAGAAAATACATATCAACCAAGATGCGTCGATAATACATATGTTTGGGATTACAACACTTGGGTAAATTGCACAACATGTTGTAGATATGGACATATAGCTTCTAACTGTATGAGGAAATGGATAAGAAGATCTATAAACTATACTAACCCTAGAATGGAATGCTTACACTATCATAAGGTCAGCCACTTAAGTAAGGACTGCAGAGACAGAGTGACAGAGTCAAGCACTTTTGCAAATGGAAATATTATTGAAGACATCAAGAGAATGAGAAATCAAATGTGGAGGAGAGCTTCAAAAAATGATAATGTTGGACCAAGAACTACAGTTGGTGACACCTCATCTAATGGATCAAGTGATTCCACCACCCCCACCTAAGCAATACAAGTATGGAACTGCACTCTACAAAGTTGTGTTTTACATCAGTTCCTATATTCATTGAGAATATGACAAATTAGCATGAATGAAGATATACTATGGTATTGCATGTTATGTTTTGTGAATCTAGTCTTGTCGGTCAATATGAACGAAGCATAAACTACACGTTGGTGTACATGTGAAAAATAACTGATTTGACACTATATACCGAGCATCGTCGGTAAACATGTGGAAGACAACCAAGTTGGCACTTTGTATTGAGTATTTCACACTCATAGAGCTAAATACTTTGGTGTGTTAACCGAGCATCTACATTTTGTCAACTGAGTGGTAGGTGAAGCATTTAATGCATCAATTAGGATGTATTTTTCTATAAAAAGGGCAACATGAACTCATTCGCTCACCCAACATTAAAGAGAAATTTGAAGAGCAAAAAAAAGAGATTTAAAGAGACCACATTGCAGATAAATTCACAACATGTTCAAAGCTACTCCAACAGATTTCAAGCATTCATAGTAAACATCCTGTGAGTATCAAGACTTACCGAGCTAATAGGTTATTTGTGAAGAAGCCCTAATTTAATGAACAATAGAAACCACTTCACAAACCTCGAAGATCAAGATGGAAAGGGATAAGAAGTTCATTCTAATCAAGAACTCGAAATGTGAGGAACCAAACTACAAGTTTTTCCCTGCGGTTGCTTCTCAACCCAATGAAAAGGGAGCATTCTTGAGTATCCCACCTAGGGTTTTACTGACCTTGAAGACATCCGTGCATACATTCACTAAAAAGTTGCAGAGATTGGAGATGTTGAGCTTGAATAATCTTATCAAAAGCTATGCAAAGATGGAAACCTAAAGGACGAGTACAAGTACATTGAAGTGAAAGGGTTAACCAATGCCCTACTATTCCCAAAATAATTCAAGATAGAATGGATTCACATTATGCTTAGCCAAGTGTATGATGGAAAGATGTGGTTAGATGAACCAAATCAAATCACAAAGGATGTGATTCACACAGTAACTAGTTACCCGATAACCGAGAAGTAAAAATCCCTAAGACACCCTAGACACCCAGAGATTCAAAAGCTAACTGGAGCCGAATGGGGCGGCAGAGGTCTGAAAGTCAATTCAATCACCAACCCTGAAATGAAATTTGGTGCATATGTGATTGGATACAAGATCTTTCAAGCAAGAAAAATGAACAACATTGCTTGTGGAGTAGTTGATGCTGCATACAAGATAGTAAAGAAAGGTGTGCAAATAGACCTAGCTGAGCTACTACTGAAACAACTGGAAGAAAACATGAGAAAAATTAGATCAGCCTAATATAATACATGTAAGTTTGGTTCTCTATTGATGTGCACATTCTTATACTTTCAGAATTTCTTTCCTTCCATCAGTAATGTCACTTGGGATACCAACCGACCTATCACAACATAGATTAGTGATTACATTAAATCACTAGGACATAATTTCATTCCACTGTTGGATGCCTACTTCACAACATTCAAGAATAGGATGCATAAGAGGAAAATAATACCTACACAATTGGTTGAACAATACAAGGATGAGATATTCTTTGTAGTTGACACTGACACTACACTCATCAAAGATGCAAACCCAAGAACAACATGGTTACCACCATTGGACTATGAAACTGACATAGATCTGGCTATAAAAGCTATTGAAGGCCTAATGAATGAACTAGTTGACAAATCAATAAGAAGATTTGGTACATATGAGGAAGCCAAATTAAGAATAAAGACTGGCTTAGTAGTCAAGAAAATAGGGAAGAAGCAAACACAAATGGTGAAAACACTTAAGAAGAAACTCTCGATAACTAATGAAGAGTTGGAGAAATTAGCAGATATTACTGAGGAACAGTCACCCATCGGTGAAGGAAAAGAATTAAGTGATTTAGATTCTACTAAATCTGATGCAGACCAACCATAGGCCAAGAAAAAAAAAGTTACTAATGTAGCAATTGCATCTAGGACAAGAAGAAAAACAACTAAGGTAGACTCACTACCATTGAAGAAAGGTACAGTAAAAACATATCAAAAGAGAAAAGCCTCAACCAAACAACCAGCACTGAGACAATGGAATAGATATGTGAGAGGAAGAGAAGACAAGGATGATACTGAAGAAGTGGAAAGAGAATAAAGCATCCAAGCAGAAAAGGCCAAAACACCAAAGACAATTGATGAAATTGCTGAGTCATTCATCAACACAGCCAATATACAACATCATAAGATTAGACAATGGGGAAATCTGTCAATTGAGGATTGGGACAAAATAGAAGAGGCATTCATTAAGATTATGGTATTTTACAAATATGTACCTCTACAATTTGGAAATCATATTCCACATGAGCTACAAGATAAAATATCAGCTAGGTGGACATATGCATTGTATATGGAGAAAAAGATGAGGGAGAAATCCCTCATTACATTCATGCCCAACTCCTCAATTGAAGAAATTGACTCAACCATGAAGGAGTACGCAATGAAATTTTCTACAAAAACAAGAGCATAGAAAGTATTACAGAACAATATCAAAGTTATTGACATAGAAAGAAACAAGATTTGGACTCAAATATTTAATCCACCTAAGAAGTTACTAGCTATAACCAAGACTTCTCACACTGAGGAGAAGGAGGTCACACCGAGCCCCGAGCACATTTTCATCAATGACACCAAGGATTTCAATCTTATTGAGTTAACCATAGAGGCAAGTAAGGCCATGGATGATATTCCTCAAATATTGCAATCATTAGGAGAAACACCAGATATAACTGTACAAGATATAACTCATGGTGATTTTGATAATGATGCCAAGGTTGATGAAGATGTCAATATTTCCATCGAGCCAACAAATGAAAAGGACACTACTAATGTTTCATAGGCACAAATACCAGGTAATATGCCTTTACTGATGCAAGCAATAAATATAATGACCGAATCACAATAGACACCACCTAACACTAAAGAAAACATACCGATGGACAAAGGTGAGGAACAAGGGGAGAAGACAGATAAAAATGGGGAGGAAAAACTGAGTGATGCACCCACCAAGGATAATGGAAAGGTAGACAAGACTGCAGGTCAAGACAATGTTGAAGTAGAGACATCTACAACTGACCAATAGGTACTAACTGAGAAACCTAGCCAAGGCACCATAGCGCCAAAGAAATCAATGATAGAAATTGAGCAACAAAGGCTCTTGCTATCATACCTCATTCCCATGCATCAAGAAACATTCTAAAAAAGAAGAAGAACAAGAAAAGTAAAGCCCTCGTCACCCTAGATGAAATCATAAACATACCTGACTGTGATGCAAGAAAACTTGATCCTGAGTCACTGACAAGGTAGGGGGAGCTATGCAAAAAAAAATCACAATGGGACAAGCTCAAAATGGAGCACAAAAATTCACAAGTCCTAGAAATAGCAAAGGAGATTCTAACAGTAAACAATTTCTGGATTTGATTGTGTTATGAATTTTTAGCATCAACGTTTCGAATCACACTCCGTGATCCATCATCAGGATGATGGATCACGGAGTGTGATTCGAAACGTTGATGCTAAAAATTCATAACACAATCAAATCCAGAAATTGTTTACTGTTACTTTCATGGATTGTGGAAATCTTTTCTCTTTAAAGGAGATTCTATTGCAAGTAGTTCCTGACACACATATTGATCAAAATGCACCCATAAATGATCAACTTGTAGTTCTGACCAAGGAAATCACACAACAGAATGTAGACACCGAGAAGGTCATTGAAGAAAGAGAAGAAGAGAAGTATCACTACAAACTCATAGAGAAAATCAGCCAAGAAGTGGAAGAGAATAAGGAGAAACTTTATGAACTAGTAGCTACATTAGAACCTATTATTTCATAATTAGTTACCTTAGTTCAAAAGTTGTGCACTCTTTAAAAATTCACTACCGAGCATAATTAACAAATAGCTAAGTTAAATGATGATCTAAAAGCTAGTGCACAAAGTCTTTCAACTGATCCAAATGCATTCCATCTGCATTATGCAAAGCTATTTGAATCTAAATGATTAAGACTTGAAATATAAAAGGCAGAAAGAAAAATCAAAGATGAAGTAACCGAGCTACAAGCCATGTTACATCCTCATCTCACATTGCTAATAACACACATGACTATAAAAAAGACTCTAATTGGCACCCTGTTACCTCTTTTTCTTGCACCACAACCTTAAGATGACAGTATACTAATTATACTTGAATGCAAACTCCTTTTAACAACAGAAAGGCTAATTACTGAGGTATTTGATCACACTGGGGATACCTATTATCACCTCCTTCATTTTTGAGTTCCACATACTCGGGCAGGTATTACCTATTAAAGATTACTGATTCTTCAGTCTCTATATTTGGTGGACTAATTCATTCACTAGCTACTTACTTCAGACCTCACTGTAATAACTTATAAAATACCTTGGAGATTGCAATAATTGTTTTGAAATTGAGTACTATAATCCAGGCTATGGTCTTAATAACATAAACCAATGAGACAAAGACTTTCATCCTTCTTCCTTTTATTTTAGGAGGGGAAACCTAATGACTTACTCTTTAAGAAATCAAAAAATTTCAACTGTAATCACTATGAGTACAATTGATTTACACATATATTCTAAAAGTAAATGATTTTCAATAGTATTGAATATTTGGATGATGATAGATTACCAAACAAGTTCCTAGACCAGTGCCTATCCTCGGGCTTATAAAATCAAATGAATATAAATCCACAGAGATATATAAAATATAATAGTGTAAGATGCCTTGCAACCTACATGCAACTCAGATAAGATGCCTTGCAAACAATCCTATCATTTCTATAACACTATATCAAATCCTTAGATATTGTTATGCTCCCTGAAACTACTTACAAAACTTAGTTCTTCCCTTGAAAGAAACTTGCAAGAAATTAGATAGCTACCTTGTAACCAATATGCTTAAAATGCCTTATAGATTAAACCTAAAAGAGCATACACAATAAGTAAAGAGACAACAACAATATAGAGTAAAGTTGCACTGTATTTTATTCATCTATTTCTACTTCAGTACATAAAAGCTCAAAAAACTAAAAGACACAGACCGAAATCTGGAAAGTCTGGTTTGCCAATATATATTATCTCCTCTAACTATTACAATTTTGATCTATTTATATGTCCTTAACCATCTTTGAATCCTTAAAGATAGGATGCAACAAGCTTCAAATGGTTTAAGGAACCTAACCCTAAAAGTATAGAAAAGACAAGAAATGAGAATGTATAAGCGGTGGGAAGACAAAAACAGGGGATGAAATATGATCTTCTTTGTCTTCATGTGAACTCTGGCACCTTTGTCTGACAATATTTAGGATAGCATCTAATATTCATAATGAGATCAAGTGACCGCCATTTCAAACTAACCTACACTTGTCTTTAATAATAACTAACCTCCATATGCTCAATGGTCAGGCACCAAGTGTTCCTATCTACTCCTCATCCAGGATCTCCTCCTCTATTACCATAGGCTTCTTCTTCTTTGGTTGTATCACTAAGTCCCAAGCTGTCACCTCATCCTCTACAGACCATTTAAAACTTTGAATACTCTGCAGTTGTCCCTTTTGCCTTTCCCATCTGACATCAGTAATGCTCTTGACATCAACTAAAAATTTATTCATGTCAATCTCTGCCCTGAAGGCTTCATCCAAAATTTTGTTAAAACTATCTAAATCTAAATCAGATCCTAAAATAAATGCCTCATTACTAGGCATTTTCCTGTCAAACTCATTTCTCCAGGCCTCCAAGACCTTAACTTGATCATCTTCTCCTTTCAAAGGAGGAACAAATCTATTGAAATCCGGTGATAATAGGCTTATCTTAGCCTCTATCTGATTTAGCTTACCCTTAAAGAAAGATAAAGATACATTTACCTTTTTATTTCATCTTCTACCTCTATCACAATATCTGGTAAATCTGGCCTATGTTGTTGCAAAGAGGCAAGTTTCTCAAATAATTGTACCCTAGGAGACCATGTGACAAAGTAAGGGTTCAAAATAGAAATATACTGTGTTACTTCAGCATGTAAGATGGGTAATTTGTTATAAGAATTCAGGATTATATCTTTTTTATTTTTTAGTATATCTATCCTATGCTGAAGAATGCTCCTTAATGTATTTATAGCCACCTCATTATTCTTTTTGGCCACATCCTCTATTTCAACCACTTCCTTTGCTTCAACTTTCTCCTCTATCTGCAAAGGTTGCACTGAGGGCACATATACCACTTCAAGTTTTTCTTGTAATTGCCTAGTCATCTCAGCAATTACCTTATCATATTGATGTATCTGAATATGACATAGTTCCCTATCCTTTTCTAGGGCACTAGCCTCCTGAATTAAAAAACCACACTTTTCAGATAACTACTTTGTCTTATCCTCATTTAAGTGTGCCCAATGTGTCATGATTTGGGAAATCGCAAGATCTCCAGTGTTTTGTATTGTCCACACCATTTGGTTTCCAACCATGCTCTCCTAAATGTTCAAAAGTTGAGGCTTCTGATCTTTAGGACACATATTCCACATGGCAATTTCTTATGATTTTGGACTATATCCAAACCCTTTAATCATATCACCCATTTGGATTTCACTTGCCATCTTAAGATCTGGTTGTTTTCTAATTTGATCTATTATGAGTGCTGAGGCTAAATCCCAGCCCTCAGCAAGCAAAATTTTATTGTTCAAAACCATCTTCCTAGCCTCATCAGGAGAGACATTTTCACTTTCAGGATCATAGGCTTGTTGAGCTAGAAGAGCCTCATTCATTACTACCTCTTCACCATCTGATTTCAGTTCTTCCTTGATCTGCTCCTTATGCCACCTTAAGAAATTTTTAAACTCATCAGTTTTTCTAAAGTTGTCATCCCTCAGGAATTGTTGTTGGTGAAGCAACCTTTCATCAATACATGCCCTAAGAGGCAATTCTATGTTCTCCTCTACTTCTTGTTGCTATCTCTTTCCTTTTATAATTTATTTTCTTAAATTGTGATCATACAATCTATTGCCAAGAACAAGAGCACTTATCCTATCTCCCTTTTTCTCTTTTCTTGCATAAGAGGTTTGACCAAGGTCAACCTTTTGCTTCTTGGTGGCAGGCTCCTCTATATCATCTGGTTGGGAAAACTCTGTCAAGTCTATGATATGCCCCTGTTCTCCCTGTATCTGAGTTGCTTCTACAACATTCTGTTGCGGTTGATCTATTTGAGGTGGATGGGCATATTCTCCATCACTCTCACTCTCATACTCAAATTTTGAATATTCAGATTATTTTCCCCCTTTCTTCACATCCAAAAATCTTCCTAATTGATCACAGAGTGTGTAAAAGTTATCAATCATAGCTTTGCTTTTATAAAAATATGGTAGGTCTAGGTAAAAACCTCCAAATGATAATCCATTTCTTTTTATTTGCTTCTCTAAATTCTGTAACTCCTAGATTCTCTCTCTCCTAGTTCACACTTCATCCTCATCAAAGATATTTGTAGTAGCATCCTCCTCCACACAAAGACCATGTACATGTGTGTTTGGTATGGTAGGAGTTAGGAGTTTCTTTGCTCCTACAATAAATCCTTTTGGATCAATATAACTATATAATGCTGCTCCCATCTTGCAAATTTCCAAGCATGGGCTCACTAAATCAATAGCACCTTTGCCAATTGTAAACCAAAAAAATTTGAATTGCCTAGGGGTTAATGTCCCCTTCCTATGTGGTGCAAAGTGCTCATTATCTATCAACAATAGTTGCCAAATGAACTCCATAGCTGCAACTCTTGATGGCACATAATATGGTAGGACATGAGGAGGATGTGTGCACCCATATACTCTGATCATAGTAAAATTCTCTTCTAAAAAGAAGTCTCCCCAATTGTGGTCACCCTCCCATTTGTCAACATATTCATAGGGTCTTAGCAACTGCACCACCTTTATTGGGAGTCTAGTCTTATTAATACCCAAACTCTGCATCAAGGGATATACAATCCAGTTCTCAAATCCACAAAAGTCACAGTCCTTGGATGTATAATTCCATATCCTAACCCAAAATTTAATAGGATTGGGCTGGTCCTAAAAGATCCTCTGGGGGCTTAAACTGTTTAGATTCATGATTCCATAATTGAAATGTAATAACAAATGCATCAGGATAGAATAATGTAAAAACCTAGGATCTTTATCCTTCTTCTGCATAGCTACAAACCCCTCATACATTTTTTCAATGATGGACTGTATATATTCATAGCTAGTACTAGAATGCACATCTTGTAAATCTAACACAATCATTAAAATTCCATAATTTATCTTCTCAGCTCCTCCATCTATACCCAACACTCTACACAAAGCATAAGAAATGTACTTGACATAGAAATGTAAATCATTGAAACAGTAGGGTGTAGTTCCTGGTATGGGGGTAATATGGTTTCTAACTTCCTTAAGAATATGTTTTTGCAATTGTTTTCTAGCAACCCCAGGCTGTAACCTATACCTTTCCTCATGTCTGGTAATGTTAATCTTAGTAGACATGGTACTATATAAAATAAAAGCTTGCATAAATGAATTCCTATTCAGAATCAACAATGTAGTACCATCATTCTTTTTAATTGTCCTAGACAAAGAGTCATAATGGTTTGCAAGACCTAGAAACAAGTCTACATCTACATAGACATCAGGGACAATTAAACTAGCCAAACCACTAGTCCAAGGGTTTGATATTGGGATGGCCTTATCAAAATTATTATTAAAATAGTTATATAGAGAAAAACCTATGGAACTTGGTGTATGGGAATCTCTAATTTCATAGTATTCATCTGCTAACAAGTTATCATTTGCCCTCTTGTTCTGTGTAGACCTCGGAAATAGCTTCAAAAATTCATCAGACAAATTCCTTTTTCCCTTAGCATCATCATCTACTTCATCACTCTTCCCACTGGTAGAAGCCACACTGACTGCTTTACTCATCTTGTTCTATTTCCACTTCTCTTTTACTGATATTGAGACAAATCTTCTCTTAGGACTCCTTACTCTTCTCTGTGCACTGAAGATAATTCAAGAACCTTGAAAACTAGAAAATCACCCTGAAAATGATTAATTCTTGCTTTATGGACACAGAAAATCTAGCAATTTCTTCGCTCTAAAATTTTGGATGTACGATGAATGAAAATGAACCTACGATCATCTCTTTATGGTAACTTTTCAAAGCACTTAGCTCATCATTGAAGAGACAATAAATTTTGCCTTCAAGTTAACATGCTATGGTATTAATTGAAATCCTAGCCATAGCTCATGAATATGATAGGAAATCAAATTCATACGAGTGCATTTTCAGAAAAACCCTTATAAAATTTGAACAAAATGACATGTCTTCATATGATTGGTCCTTCACCAGACATCTCAGCTACCTTTTTCACATAGTAATTAATCTCTTGGATTCTCATTGGACGATGAATCTCTATGTTGTCATGTCAGCAACTGCCGCCTTTTATCACTTTTCATATTTGGCAACCACATGACTATGCATTATCTCTTTGTCACTGATCAAATCTCTTAACTCTCAATTCTTCTAGAGATCTAGTGACTATATGATTCTCTTCACTTATCTTAACCATGATTAACTTTTGGTGATCGCGCGACCAAATGAATCCAAGTTGATAGATCAAATGCCAAACTCAGAGTTTATTTGGAGACCTTGTGACCATGGTTACTTTTCACTTTTAAGCTCTTATTGCTAAGTCTCTGAATGTCTATTTCACTTTACGAGACCCCACAACTAACCTTAGTCGCCCAATCACTAATAAAAAATGCTCTTTAATATTTCCTTCAGAGACTTTGCAACATAGCCCATGAAACCTTATCTTTTAATTTGAATTCAGAGACTATGCGACTAAGGCTAGTCTCATTTTTGTGAGAACATTTTACTCTTATACAAATTTGATAGAGACTCAGTGAATACTGTTGATCTTATCTCATTCTGCATCTGACATCTCTGCTAAGTCGCTGAGTATATTTTGAAAACCCTAAATCATTTGGAGACAACGCAACAATATTAAAATACATAGCCTTACACCCTTTAGTCTCTTAATCGCCAAATGATATTTTCCTTTTAGGAGACCATGCGAATGATACACTTTTTTCTATCCATTGTGGACATGTGTCTCATCTTGATTGTTTGTCTCCAAATCACTGAAGAAATGTTGACTTACCATTTTTAACTAGTGACTACCTGACCGCCATATATTTTAATCAACTTGCGGTTTGTTGCCAAGTCTCAGAACCTTTTACTTAACTAACTTTTTAACAAGAGACCTAGCAATAGAAGCATTTAACTTGTCACAAACTATGTTCTGATCTGGAGACCCCGTGACTGAAGCAATCGCTAAGTCTCATGATAATTTTCCAACTGCAAGATACATTGCACGACACCATGACTTAACCACTTGTCTCCCTATTTCCAGATGATGTTTATCTTCATTGGGAGACTTTGCGACTGAAGGACTTTGCTAAGTCTCATAAATTACAAAGAATATTCCTTTTCCTCTTGATACATCCTGACAACTGTTAATCACCAAGTCTCATGACAAAATGAAATATGCTTTTAGGATTAAGCGACTAGGCGACCATTGAAAAAGGCACATGACTTTTATAACTTAAGTTTCTCAAAAAAGGTAATGCAAAAATAGAAAGTCAATTGACATTTTAGGGCCTTTTTGCATTTTCACTTAGAAAACACCTCAGGGTTTTGGTTTTTTTCACTATTCATGTGGATTTTGACCTAAGAACATAAAATTTCCACAAGGATAATTCAAAGTGGGAAAGACTTTCTTATTTTGGATAGAATTTGGCATGATGACAATAAAATTTTAGGGCAAACTAACAAAAACCAGGAATACAAACAACAGTGGCTCTACCTGAGGATTGACTAAACACACTTTATGGCAAAGAGCCACAGAATCTCTGGTTGCAAACCACCACAAAAAATGAAGAGGACTCCAACTAACTTGAAATAGAAGGGAAACTATTTACAGCATTTACATAAATGAAGGAAAGTATTCATAGTATGATACATACTTACTTGTGCATGAACTTCAATTCTTAGTTGAAAAAGGGCTTCAAGAATTGCCCATGCACAGGCAACTCAAAATCTTCTCCATCCATGTTCTTCAACAAGTAAGAGTCTTTTCCAAGGTTATGTGAGACAATAAATGGCCCTAACCATAAAGACTCAAATTTCTTGTGTTTTCCTATATCTTCTGCTCTTGCATTCCACTGGAGAACTAGGCCACTAGACTAGAATTTTCTCTCAGTAGCCCTTTTGTCAAAAAGGTACTTCATCTTCTGTTGCAACTTTAGGTTTTCCTTTTGGCTATTTCTTATTACTTCATCCAATTCTATCAACTGAGTCATTCTATTCTGCATATTATCAGAAACATCTAAATGTTCCTCTTGTATAAACTGATATACTGGTAATAAATTGTTGATAGGCAATCTTTCCTGTAGACCATACACCGGCTCAACTAGAGACTTACCAGTTGCTTTTTTAACTGTTATTCTATCATCCCAAAGTGCTAGTTTCAACTTAGTATGTCATGCTCTTTTATTCTTTTCAAGAGTTCTTTTTAGTATTTTCAATATACTCTTATTACTAGACTCAGCTTGTCCATTAGCCTGTAGATGATATGGGGATGAATATGATATTGTAATTCCATATTTTTCATAGAAATCTATCATTTCTTCTGATCTAAGACTCGTGGCATTATCCATTACAAATTTAGCAGGTACACCAAATCTAGTTATAATATTCTCCATTAGAAATTCAGTGACTGCCCTGCTTGTTTCTTTCTTTGTAGGGATGGCTTCAATCCACTTGGTAAAATAATCTGTGGAAACTAATATCCAACTATGTCCCCCACTAGATTTCTCCTAGAATTCACCAATAAAATCAATTCCCCACATAGTAAAAGGAGCTTCAGTACTTACTGGGTTTAACAACAGAGCTCCTAAAAATTTCAACTTGTTTGAGAACCTTTGACAAGGTTCACACTTCTTGACATATTCATAAGTATCTTTGAATAAAATAGGCCAATAATACCCAGCCCTTAAAATCTTTTGGGCAGTAGTCTTAGCAGAAAAATGACCCCCACATTATCCTGCATGCATTTCACATAAAACTCTTTCAGCTTGGTATTTATCAAGACATAACAGTAATATACCATTCTTATCCTTCCAATACAAGTCACCTTGAATCAAAGTGTATTTTTGAGTTTGCAATCTTAGACTTCTTTTCTAATTTTCTGACATATGATCAGGACATTTGGCATTTTTGAGAAAAAAATACAATATTAGTATAGAATGGTTGCCTCTTTATGCTTGTAGTAGTTTGATCATGTATCTCTGTCTGATTTATTTGTACTGGATCCAAGTTTTCTTCTGTCATGAGTTTTGCCAAATCCTGTCCTCTTATTAACTTTGTAATATGGATGTCAAGGTTAAATTCTTGAATCCTGGTGATCCATTTACACCTCTTACCAGTTACCTCTGATTGTGTAAGAATATATTTCACTATAGAATGAGGAACATATGCTTGTATTTTAGCACAAACCAAGTATGGCCTGAAAGACTTCACAGCTTTTACCAAAGCATAAGCCTACTTCTCCATTATTTCATAATTAAGTTCTGCAGCTTGTAAGGATTTGCTATAAAAAGCTATTATATGTTCAAATCCTTGTTCATCCTTTTGTAGTAAAATAGAAGCAATTGTATGAAAAGATGCAAATGAAAACAAAGAAAAAGGCTTAGTATAATCTAGATATTTCAAAACTGGAGCCTCTTGTACTACTTTCTTTATTTTCTCAAATGCCTATTGTGCTACTTTATTCCAAACAAATTTGGCATCTTTCTTTAACAACTTTACAATAGGTTTTACAATCTCTGCAAAATTTGCTATGAACCTTTTGACAAAATTGATCTTTCCTAAGAAAGATTTCACTCCTTTTAGGTTCTTTGGAGCAATAACCTTCCGAATTGCTTCCACTCTCTTAGGGTCTAATCTTACCCCTTCCTTAGACACTATATGTCCAAGCAATTTTCCCTCTTATACTGCAAAATGACATTTCTTGGGATTCAGTGAAACACCATATTCTAATGCTTTATTAAAAATCTTACCCAAGTGATCACAGTGATCCACAACTTTCTTAGAATATGCAGTTAAATCATCCTGATAAATGACCATAAATAAATCAATAAATTCTTTAAAAGCAACATCCATGGCCCTTTGAAAAGTTGGCCCGGCATTTATTAGTCCAAATGGCATTCTGATATAAACATAGGTTCCCCATGGAGTGGTAAATGTAGTTTTGTATTGTTCTGATTCTTTAACTAAGACTTGGTTGTAACCTGAGAAACCATCCATCATAGACAGTAATTCACAACTAGTCACCTTGTGCAATATTGCTTCCATATTAGGTAAGGAATAATTAACTTTTAATGAAGCAATATTTAAATTTCTGAAATCCACACACAGTCTGATGTCACCATTCTTCTTTCTGAGTGGCACTAAATTGGATACCCAAGTTAAATGTATGATTGGTTGGATTATCCCAGCATCCTTTAGTTTCATCAATTCTTGTTGCATCTTAGGAGCCAACAAGGGGTTAATAGGCCTCTATTTTTTCCTAAATGGTTTCACATCTGACTTTAATGGGATTTCATGTTGAAAAAGGTCCTCTCTATAGGATTTCAAATCTTCATATGACCAAGCAAAGACATGTTTATATCTTCTTAACAATTTGATCAAATTTATCCTTATATGAGAGTCTAAACCCTTTCCAATATAAACTATTTGAGGACTATTTTCAGATCCTAAATTTATTTCTTCTAAATTCTCAACCTTAGCATTGCTTAATTTTGATGAATCATTTTGTTGACTACTAAACAATGCTTCAAGTTCAACCAAACTCCTAGGAATCTGGTTAGAACTTAACTGGACAACCTCATTTCCCAAAATGTAGTCTTTTCCATCATTTCTTTCTAGTAAAGTACTACAATCTATACTCTGGTTCTCATAATGGTCTAGACATTGCATAAACCTCAGAATATCTTGATCATCCTGAAAAACATGCCAGTTGTACATGTTGTCTGGAACAACTGGTCTTGTTTTGACTTCCAATATTGACACCCCATGTAAGGTCAAATCATTAGTTTTTAAAGCAACATTTGCTAAAAAATCAGCCATTATATTTTTTGACCTTTCTAACCAACTTATACCAAAGGCATCAAACATTTCAATTTGATCCCAAATAACATACTTGTACATTTTCAAGATATCATTCTTTATTGCATATTTGGATCTAACTTGAGCTACTACCAACTCAGAATCACCATAAACCTTTAAACATTTTATCCCATGTTTGATAGAAATTTCAAGTCCTAAAAACAAAGCCTCATACTCTGCAGTATTATTTGTACATTGGAAGGCTAATAGAAATGAATACTTAAAAGTTGTACCTGATGGAGATACCAACAATACCCATGCGCCTGATCCTTCTTTTGAGTAGGCCCCATCAAAGTACATTTTCCACAAACCATCTCCTTGCATAATCAATTCTTTGTTCAAAGGGTCAATCTCCTCATGCTGATAATAAAGTTCATTTTTCTGCATCCTAAAATTCTCCATATCCACATCAATGCAAAAATTAATGTTAGTTTCTTCAAATCTTTCTATCATGTGAGGAGTTCTACTCTCCCTTAAGACCTTTACATTTTATCCAGCAATGTTAAAAGTAGCATATTGTAAATCACTTTGTATACTACCTCCCATTCAAGCACTCCACTTTGTTGATAGAAACATGCCATAATGTGGTGGTATGTCAACCACAAGAACATTCATAGTCATTACAACATTAGGGAAGACTGCTAATTTATAAGGTATGGCCTCAATGGTACCAATCACAAGGACCTCTCTAGAGTCCATGGCTTGACATCTCCCATGAGGAGTATCAACCTGTAATCCCATTGACCTCATGATTTCCACTGGCATAATAGTATTAGATGCTCCTGAATCAATCATACAATTTTTTAGTATTGTTCCATTGATTATTAGTGAAAGAAAAAATGAGTCAACAACTTTTGGGGAAGAAGTTGTATTCAAGAAAATTTGAGGAATCTCAGATGTTAACACCTCAACTTCCTTCCCTTTGTTAATTGGTTTCTTTCCAACATTCTCTAGACTTTGGACCTTTATTATGGGCACACTGTTTAATAATGACAACACCTTTTCCTTATGTTCTTTTATTCTCATCATCTCTAGAAATGACACCTTAACTGTCATTTGGGACAAACAATGACCCATGTCCACTAGAGTATATTTCACATTTGAAGACTTTGATTTATCAATAGTGATACCACTTTCCTCAGTATGTTCATTCAGAGCTGGTTCTTTTAACTTTTTACTCTCTATCCTCTAAACATGAGTACTTGTTTTTATCCTCTGAATAGGATTACTTGTTTCTTGCCTTTTCAATTCTCCTTCTTGTACAACATTTGGTTCAAAGGCTTTTGTAATGATTTTGATCTTATGTTTATTTATATTTTCACCAGGTCCTTCCATTTTTTGCACATACTTAGTGTCTATATTATTTTCTTTTATAAAGACACCTGATGGTTGACTACCAGTACCACCCACTACCCTATTTCTCAAATGGTAGTTGCTTCTAGCTTTGTTCACTAAATTTGCAGTTATCCTCGCTTTCTCTTCATTTGAAGCTTTTCTAATAATTGGAACATCCTGATTGTCTTGAGTATAACATCTTATATGGTCATCAGTTTCCTCAACTTCACTATCAGACAAAATCTATTGATGATGATTTTCTACTCTTCTTTGTGAACTACAAGAATCATGATTTTCATTTTCACTGTTCGAATCTATATCATGACATGAATAATTATTTGTCATACTATGATCACACTATTCACCTTCATCATTTCCATTTTCCTCACTTACTCTTAAGTCTAAGGAAACAATACAAAAATCAGGGTTATGAGGGGCTTCACAAGCCTCACACCAAGGATCATCATTGCAAAAATGGATAGCATTTTTATGTAGAGGGTCTGGGGTTCTATTATCTGTCTTCTCCTTTCTAGGTAAAATAAAAGGCTTCCCACCCTTGAACTGGGTTCCATAAGGATGGTTTTGCATTCTATTTTGAGGATTATATGTAGTATTATAAGAAGGCCTATTGTTCTGAGGAGCCCTATATTCCTTATACTCTATTTCTTTTAAGTTTCTCCTACTAAACCTTGAGTCATCTCTCCTATTCAACTTACCAAATACTCTTCTGTTCATTTCAATATTCACCGCTATCTTATAAGCATCAGAAAGAGTTCTAGGGTTTTTATCTCTAAGAGCATATCCCATTTTAGAATCAAAGGCATTCAAATAAGTTGCTAGACATACATCTTCATCTAGCCTTATCTTCTGAAATATCTTGTGCATAGCTCTTTGAAACCTTTTATTAAACTATGTGACCTCTTCATTGTAACTCTTTTTGATATTGTTGAACTCATTCAACAAAAATCCTTTATTTGTTTTATCTCCATACTGATCCTTAAATAATTCAATTAATTCATCCATAGAAACAACAGATCCATTAGAAAGGCTCCTAAACCATTCTCTTGCATCTTCCACTAAAGACTGAACAAATAATTTCATTAACACATCCTCATGAGTGATATTTAAATCATCAACAAAATCAATGAACTTTCTTAAATGTGTTTCACAAGAAATAACATTGTTACCTGCAAACTTTGGGAGCTTTTCTCCTATATCACCGACATCTTTAGGGAAAGCATTAGGATATCCAGGGATACCAATAAAGTTAAATTGTTTATACCTTTCAGTATGCAATGGTTTCCTTTGAAAACTATCATTCTCTTTAAAAGTAGTGGTTTTTGCTTTAGCAGCAATAATATTCTCTGGCCCAGCATGAAAATACTTTAAAGGCTGCAAAAAATATATTTTCTTCTTCATTTCAATTGTTGCAGCTTCCATTTGTGCCTTTTCTAACATTTTCTCCATGGTTTCTTTTTCAATTCTCAATTTCTCCAAATCAACATCCAATTTGGACATTTGCTCTATTAAAGGCTTCTGAAACTTAGGTTCTTGATTTCTGTATTCATTCATCTTTTGCTTACCTTTATCCTTCTGTGAACTAGAAGCCTTATAAGTGAGTGGTATTTTTTTGTCTTGTTGAGACCTCTCTATATCTTTCATATTTTGATGTCTTGAAGATCTTCTTTCACTCTTATCAACATCCTTATGCTCGTGTTTTTTCTTTCTCATTTCTCTCTCCCTTTGCATTTGTTGAACAAGGGAAAGTTGTTTCATGATGAATTTCTCATTATTTGCTAGCTCATCAGAGGGAGCTTCTTCAGAATCTGAACTAGACGTACTTGTTTCTTCTCTTTCATTAGAACTAGAAGTGACTGTAGGTGTTTCTAATACCCTTTCTGCAGCTTCTTCATATTTGAAAGTATTTCCATCATGAGAAGGTTGATTGCTATTCATATCTCTCCTAGCATTACTCTCTTTACCTCTTGGAGGGGTTTCATCCATGCTAACTTGCTTTCTCTTCTTCCTCCAAGACATTTCCATTCTTGAGGAAGATGGGATTCCACCATATAAAACCTTCTCAGGATCATTTCTCATTCTAGACCTAGTATTCATTCTGAGAGATATTTAATAAATTTGCACTAATCTCATAGATTTTATTTAGAGTCTCCACCCAATAATAATTAGGATTGAATGAATACTGAAATCAAAAGACAATTTTGACAACTACAACTGGTATGATTTGTAATCACTTGATTCCCCAGCAGAGTCGCCAGTTTGTTAGCTCTTTTTCTTGCACCACAACCTTAAGATGACAGTATACTGATTATACTTGAATGCAAACTCCTTTTAACAACAGAAAGGCTAGTTGCTGAGGTAGTTGACAACACTGTGGATACCTATTATCATCTCCTTCATTTTTGAGTTCCACAGACTCAGGCAGGTATTACCTATTAAAGATTACTGATTCTTTAGTCTCTATATTTGGTGGACTAATTCATTCACTAGCTACTTACTTCAGACCTCACTGTAATAACTTATAAAATACCTTGGAGATTGCAATAATTATTTTGAAACAAAGTACTATAAGCCAGGCTATAGTCTTAATAACATAAACCAATGAGACAAAGACTTTCATCCTTCTTCCTTTTATTTTAGGAGGGGCAACCTAATTATTTACTCTTTAAGAAATCAACAAATTTCAACTATAATCACTATGAGTATAATTGATTTTACACATATATTCTGAAAGTAATTGATTTTGAATAGTATTGAATATTTGGATGATGATAGATTACCAAACAAGTTCCTAGACCAGTGCCTATCCTTGGGCTTATAAAATCAAATGAATATAAATCCACACAGATATATAAAACATAATAGTGTAAGATGCCTTGCAACCTACATGCAACTCAGATAAGATGCCTTGCAAACTATCCTGTCATTTCTATAACTCTGTATCAAATCCTTAGATATTGTTATGCTCCCTGAAACTACTTACAAAACTTAGTTCTTCCCTTGAAAGAAACTTGCAAGCAATTAGATAGCTACCTTGTAACCAATATGCTTAAAATGACTTACAGATTAAACATAAAAGAGCATACACAATAAGTAAAGAGACAACAATAATATAGAGTAAAGTTGCACTATATTTTATTCATATATTTCTACTTCAGTACATAAAAGCTCAAAAAACTCAAAGACACAGACCGAAATCTAGAAAGTCTGGTTTTCCAATATATATTATCTCCTCTCACTATTACAATTTTGATCTATTTATAGGTCCTTAACCATCTTGGAATCCTTAAAGATAAGATGCAACAAGCTTCAGATGGTTTAAGGAACCTAACCCTAAAAGTATAGAAAAGACAAGAAATGAGAATGTATAAGCGGTGGGAAGACAAAAATAGGGGATGAAATCTGATCTTCTTTGTCTTCATGTGAACTTTAGCACCTTTGTCTGACAATATTTAGGATAGCATCTAATATTCATACTGAGATGAAGTGACCACCATTTCAAATTAACCTACACTTGTCTTTGATAATAACTAACCTCCATGTGCTCAATGGTCAGGCGCCAAGTGTTCCTATCTACTCCTCATCCAGGATCTCCTCCTCTATTACCACAGGATTTTTCTTCTTTTGTTGTGTCATTAAGTCCCAAGCTATCACCTCATCCTCTCTAGGCCATTTAAAACTTTGAATACTCTATAGTTGTCCCTTTTTCCTTTCCCGTCTGACATCAATAATGCTCTTGACATCAACTAAAAATTTATTCATGTCAGTCTCTGCCCTGAAGGATTCATCCAAAATTTTGTTAAAACTATCTAAATCTAAATCAAATCCTAAAATAAATGCCTCATTACTAGACATTCTGCTGTCAAACTCATTTCTCCAGGCCTCCAAGGCCTTAACCTGATCAGCTTATCCTTTCAAAGGAGGAACAAATCTATTGAAATCCATTGAAAATAGGCTTATCTTAGCCTCTATCTGATTTAGCTTACCCTTAAAGAAAGATAAAGATACATTTACCTTTTTTATTTCATCTTCTACCTCTATCACAATCTCTGGTAAATTTGGCCTATGTTGTTGCAAAGAGGCAAGTTTCTCAAATAACTGTACCCTAGGATACCATGTGACAAAGTAAGGGTTCAAAATAGAAATATACCCTGTTACTTCAGCATGTAAGATGGGTAATTTTTTATAATCATTCAGGATGATATCTATTTTATTTTTTAGTATATCTATCCTATGCTGAAGAATGCTCCTTAATGCATTTATAGCCACCTCATTATTCTTTTTGGCCACATCCTCTGTTTCAACCACTTCCTTTGCTTCAAATTTCTCCTCTATCTACAAAGGCTGCACTGAGGGCACATATACCACTTCGGGTTTTTCTTATAATTGCCTAGACATCTCAACAATTACCTTATCTTGTTGATGTATCTTAATATGGCATAGCTCCCTATCCTTTGCTAGGGCACTAGCCTCCTCAATTAAAACACCACACTTTTCAGACAACTACTTTGTCTTATCCTCATTTAAGTGTGCCCAATGTGTCATGATTTGGGAAATCTCAAGATCTCCAGTGTTATGTACTATCCACACCATTTGGTTTCCAACCATGCTCTCCTGAATGTTCAAAATGTGAGGCTTCTGATCTTTAGGACACATATTCCACATGGCAAATGCTTGTGATTTTGGACTATATCCAAACCCTTTAATCATATCACCCATTTTGATTTCACTTTCCATATTAAGATCTGGTTATTTTCTAATTTGATCTATTATGAATGCTGAGGATAAATCCCAGCCCTCAGCAAGCAAAATTCCACTGTTCAAAACCATCTTTCTAGCCTCATCAGGAGAGACATTTTCACTGTCAAGATCATAGGCTTGCAGAGCTAGAAGATCCTCATTTATTACTGCCTCTTCACCATCTAATTTTAGTTGTTCCTTGATCTACTCCTTCTTATGCCACCTTATGAAATCTTTAAACTCATTAGTTTTTATAAAGTTTTCATCACTCAGGAATTGTTGTTGGTGAAGCAACCTTTCATCAATACATGCCCTAAGAGCCAATTCTATGTTCTCCTCTACTTCTTGTTGATGTCTCTTTCCTTTTCTAATTTCCTTTCTTAAATTGTGATCATACAATCTATTGCCAGGAACAAGAGCACTTATCCTATCTCCCTTTTTCTCTTTTCTTGCATAAGAGGTTTGACCAAGGTCAACCTTTTTCTTCTTGGTGGTAGGCTCCTCTATATCATCTGGTTGGGAAAGCTTTGTTAAGTCTATGATATGCTCCTATTCTCCCTGTATCTGAGTTTCTTTTGCAACATTATGTTCGGGTTGATCTATTTGAGTTGGATGGGCATATTCTCCATCACTCTCATTCTCATACTCAGATTCTAAATATTCAGATTCTTTTCCCCCTTTCTTCACATCCAAAACAATGTCTAATTGCTCATAGAGTGTGTAAAAGTTATCAATCATAGCTTTGATTTTATCAAAATATGGCAGGTCTAGGTAAAAACCTCCAAATGATAATCCATTTCTTTTTATTTGTTTCTCTAAATTTAGTAACTCCTAGATTCTCTCTCTCCTAGTTCTCACTTCATCCTCATCAAAGATATTTCTAGTAGCATCCTCCTCCACACAAAGACCATGTACATATGTGTTTGGTATGGTAGGAGTTAGGAGTTTCTTTGCTCCTGCAATAAATCCTTCTGGATCAATATATCTATATAATGTTGCTCCCATCTTGTAGCTTTCCAACGTTGTGCTCACTAAATCAATAGCACCTTTGCCAATTGTAAACTGAAATTTTTTGAATTTCCTAGGGGTTAATGTCCCCTTCCTATGTGGTGCAAAGTTCTCATTATCTGTCAACAATAGTTTCCAAATGAACTCCATAGCTGCAACTCTTGATGGCACATGATATGGTAGGACATGAGGAGGATGTGTGCACCCATATGCTCTGATCATAGTAAAATTCTCTTCTAAAAAGAAGTCTCCCCAATTGTGGTCACCTTCCCATTTTTCAACATATTCATAGGGTCTTAGCAACTGCACCACCTTTATTGGGAGTCTAGTCTTACTAATACCCAAACTCTGCATCAAGGGATATACAATCCAGTTCTCAAATCCATAAAATTCATAGTCCTTGGATGTATAAATCCATATCCTAACCCAAAGTTGAATAGGATTGGGCCGCTCCTGAAAGATCCTTTGGGGGTTTAAATTGTTTACATTCATGATTCCATAATTGAAATGTAATAACAAATGCATCAGGATAGAATAATGTAAAAACCTAGGATCTTTATCCTTCTTCTGCACAGCTACAAACCCCTCATGCATTTTGTCAATGATGTACTATATATAGTCATAGCTAGTACTAGAATGCACATCTTTCAAATCTAACACCATCATTAAAATTCTAGAATTTATCTTCTCAGCTCCTCCATCTATACCCAACACTCTACACAAAGCATAATCAATGTACTTGATATAGAAATGTAAATCTTTGAAAAGTAGGGTGCAGTTCCTGGTATGGGGGTAATATGGTTTCTAACTTCCTTAAGAATATGTTTTTGCAATTGGTTTCTAGCAACCCCAGGCTGTAACCTATACCTTTCCTCCTGTCTGGTAATGTTAATCTTAGTAGACATGGTACTATATAAACTAAAAGCTTGCATAAATGAATTCCTATTCAGAATCAACAATGTAGTACCATCATTCTTTTTAATTATCCTAGACAAAGAGTCGTAATGGTTTGCAAGACCTAGAAAAAAGTCTACATCTACATAGACATCGGGGACAATTAACCTAGCCAAACCACTAGTCCAAGGGTTTGATATTGGGATGGCTTTATCAGAATTATTATAAAAATAGTTATATAGAGAAAAAACTATGGAACCTGGTGTACGAGCATCTCTGATTTCATAGTATTCATCTGCCAATAAGTTGGCATTTTCCCTCTTATTTTATGTAGACCCCTGCAAGAGCTTCAAAAATTCATCAGAGAAATTCCTTTTTCCCTTGGCATCATCATCTACTTCATCACTCTTTCCATTGGTAGAAGCCACATTGACTGCTTTACTCATCTTGTTCTGTTTCCACTTCTCTTTCACTGATATTGAGACAAATCTTCTCTCAGGACTCTTTACTCTTCTCTGTGCACTGAAGGCAATTCAAGAACCTTGAAAACTAGAAAATCACCCTGAAACTGGTTAATTCTTGCTTTATGGACACAAAAAATCTAGCAATTTCTTTGCTCTAAAATTCTGGATGTATGATGAATGAAAATGAACCTGCGATCATCTCTTTATGGTAACTTTTCAAAGTACTTAGCTCATCATTGAAGAGACAATCAATTTTTCCTTCAAGTTAACATGTTGTGGTATTAATTGAAATCCTAGCCATAGCTCATGAATGTGATAGGAAATCAAATTCATATGAGTGTATTTTCAGAAAAACCCTTATAAAATTTGAACAAAATGACATGTCTTCATATGATTGGTCCTTCACCAGACATCTCAGCTACCTTTTTCACACAGTAATTAATCTCATGTATTCTCATTGGATGATGAATCTCTATGTTGTCATGTCAGAAACTGCCACCTTTTATCACTTTTCATATTTGGTGACCATGCGACTGTGTATTATCTGTTTATCGCTAATCAAATCTCTTAACTCTCAATTCTTTTGGAGATCTAGTGACTATATGATTCTCTTCACTTATCTTAACCATGATTAACTTATGGCGATCGCGCGACCAAATGAATCCAAGTTGCTAGATCAAATGCCAAACTCAGAGTTTATTCAGAGACCCCACAACCATGGTTACTTTTCACTTTTAAGCTCTTATCGCTAAGTCTCTGAATGTCTATTTCACTTTACGAGACCCCGCGACTAACCTTAGTTTCCCAATCACTCATAAAAACTGCTCTTTAATATATCCTTTGGAGACTTCATTACATAGCCCATGAAACCTTGTCTTTTAATTTTAATTCAGAGACTATGCGACTAAGGCTAGTCTCATTGTCTCGAGAACATTTTACTCTTATACACATTTGATAGAGACTCAACGACTACCGTTGATCTTATCTCATTTTGCATCTGACGTCTCCGCTAAATCACTGAGTATATTTTTAAAACCCTAAATCATTTGGAGACAATGTGACAATATTAAAACACATAGCCTTACACCCTTTAGTCTCTTAATCGCCAAATGATATTTTCCTTTTAGGAGACCACGTGACTGATACACTTTGTTCTATTGACTGTGGACACATGTCTCATCCTGATTGTTTGTCTCCAAATTGGTGAAGAAATGCTGACTTACCATTTTTAACCAGCGACTACCCGACCACCATATATTTTAACCAACTTGTGGTTTGTCACCAAGTCTCAAAACCTTTTACTTAACTAACTTTTTAACTGGAGACCTGGCGACAGAAGCATTTAACTTGTCACTAACTATGTTCTGATCTGGAGACCCCACGACTAAAGCAATTGCTAAGTCTCATGATAATTTGCTAACTACAAGATACATTGCATGACACCGCGACTTAACCGCTTGTCACCCTATCGCCAGATGATGTTTTTCTTCATTGGGAGACTTCACGACTAAATGACTTCGCTAAGTCTCATAACTTACAAAAGAATATTCCTTTTCCTCTTGAGACATCCCAACAATAGTTAATAGCCAAGTCTCATGAAAAAATGGAATATGCTTTTAGGATTAAGTGACTAGGCGACCATTGAAAAAGGCACATGACTTTTATAACTTAAGTTTCTCAAAAAAGGTAATGCAAAAATAGAAACTCGATTGACATTTTAGGGCCTTTTTGCATTTTCACTTAGAAAACATCTCAGGGTTTTGGGTTTTTTCACTATTCATGTGAATTTTGACCTAAGAACACAAAATTTCCACAAGGATAATTCAAAATGCGAAAGACTTTCTGATTTTGGATAGAATTTGGCATGATGACAATAAAATTTTAGGGCAAACCAACAAAAACCAAGAATACAACCAACACACCCCGGAGATGTCAGTTGCAGAGAGCATCTATCATGCATGCTCAAATCACATTGGAGAAAATGACCCTAGACCAATTAAAGGAGAAATGGGAGAAAATTATGGCCTCCATTAAGAAATCTCATTCACACATACTTGACAAGCTATAAGTTTTACATCTTTTTCATTACTTTCAAAAAAGGGGGAAACATGTACATACATTGTATCTACATACTGAAGCATGCACATAGGGGGAGTCATTGTAAAGGTAACACACTTGGTATATATACTGTACATATCATTTTTTTATACTCATGCCAAAGGGGGAGATTGATAATCCTTAAAGGATCAGAAGTTGTCATTAGTATACAAGCAGACAGTTTTGGTCGGTCATGATCACCAAGTGACAACATTCACCGAGCATTAACATTCACCGAATGCAGTGGTCACCAAAAGTTTTTGAACATCGAGCAGTATATCAACCGAGCACTAGTCTACAAAGACATAACCAAGCACCAATACACAAAGACATCACCGAGCACCAGTCTACAACGAGAGACAACATTTCATTGGGAAAAGAAGATCTCAACTACATGTCAGCTAAAGGACTTTTATCTTTAAAAAGGATTTTTTCTTAGCTAGAAAACTGTTTCTTGTGGATCAAGAAAAGTGTAAATGGTAGATTTAATTAGTTAACTGATTGTATTCATGCAAACTAGGAGATCAAGTTCAAGTTGTAAACCTTTGATCTTAGAGGTTTTTTTGAGAAAAGCGTGAAACCTGGTTAGGTCAAAACCATGTGTATATAGATGTATTAATCAATCAAGAACATGATTATTGTAGTCACCAAGGACATCTATGGATTGGAAAGAGGTTTTCATGTAGAAGGAGAGATAAAGTAGTATTCAGTTACCAAGAACTACATACAAGGCTACCAAGCATAACAAAGGTATTATTCATCAAAATAGGTGATATATATTTTGTGAACTTAATGGATCTGTAATCAACAATATAAGATTGCAAAAATTAGGTCATATATTTTGTTACTCTCTAAAAATTGTAGCAAGTAGTAAAATCCGTTCACAAGGTCGAATTAACAGTCTTAATTTAAATCTCTTAACCGAGTGCACACATACATTGTGTTGCTAAAATCTCTTAACCGAGTAGACTTAACAAGTCTCACATGTTACTCCTAACTGGGTAAGATCATCATAAGTGATCACAACTTGTAGCCCTAACAGACACCTTCTATTCTATAGATAGTGAAGCTTTGTGGGTTTCATCCCCACCACAAGTTTTACCTTCTAACAATGGTTTCTGCATTACCAAATACTTGTGTCATGTGTAAATGAGTTTCATGAATGTTTCAATGTTTGTTTACATGCATTTACATTTATGCTATGATGTTGCATGCATGAAGTAGTAAAGCTACAATGGTCGGTTATGCAAGTAATTAGTACTAAGGTTTAAACTGTAAAAGTTTTAAGGGTACTGATTCACCCCTCCCCTCTCAGTACACACCCTTCCATTATTCCAACAAGGCCTTCTCAACAACTTTTTTTGGGCAGTGACTTGTGTCTTAGAGAAAATTAAAACTTAGTCACTCCAAAATTATCCTAAATTTTAGAGTTCCAACAGTGGCTTTGATTGGGGACATGTGCCCCATGTGGGCATGCAGAGGACTTAGAATCTCATGGTGGAGCAGACCAATCACAAAACCATAAATCAGATTTCTTCTCTTGACTTCCCAAAATTGGGCTTCTTATTGAAAAAAAAATGCCACACAACTGAAAGCAAAGCAACTGTACAAACATATACAAATTATCCACAAATGACCTCAAGCCCTTTCACAACTAAAATCAGTAGTTACCTCTATCAAAAATTTGATTCTCATCTCCATGTATCAAAGGTAAACTGAAATCATTACTTCCATCCACTTGATCAAACATATTTCTATATATCTTCAACATATCATATAAAAAATAATTAGCATACTCACCATCAACTGGCAACACCAAGTCATTAAAATTTTATGAATGCTAATCATTGTGTGAAATCCAAATATCACACCCTTTACTACTACTAACCAACTAAGAATACAAGCATTCCAAATCCATCACATAGCTGGGAATATGTTGAATTACTTTAATACATGTTTGGATATCAAAGGGAAATTTTTCAAATTCAACCCTGTGTATCACACAAGAGCTCAAATGAATCATGATGAACTACAACTTGTGGCTTCAGATTTAGTTCATCCTTAGAAACATCAACATGTTGAACTAGAAAAATCAAAGACTCATTTTCTGCCTGATACTGGATATACCCTCTTGGATTATTTTCAATATCTTTTAAAAACAATGCATCAACACTCTTTACATCCCATTCTTGGAAAAATGAACATACCTCTAGCTGAAGCAAATAATCTGATGTAAAATCTGAAACCTCTTTTAGCTTCACACAAAACATTTCAAAATGTGGCTCAAATAAATCAAGAAGCATTTCATTATGCATATCCTCATCTTGGCACACATCTCCTTGATATAAATCATTGTTATAGGAAATATTATCAGCATTAGTAGTTTCCTCTTGACAAAACATTGATTCTGTACTATTAACAATATCACAAATAGCAATGTTAACATCAAATAGGATGACATCCATTTCTAGTTCAAATGCAAAATCAGATTTAATCTCCATATCATAGGAGATACTTTCCTGAAAAATTTCATAAGTCGGTACATAAAAATCTAACATTAACCCACCAGCAGAAATTTCATATTCATTTTCATGGTCTAGAGCATCCATAATTTCAGATTTATGACTGAGACCATCCTATACATTACCAAATATTCATGGAACCCTCACGAATAGAAATACTATCTATGTGATAAGCTAGCATAATGTTATGTAAGGCTGAAAACTCACATATTGAGAAACTATGTTGTTCAAAAGCATTCAGAGCTATTGTAGTCTCATACTCTAGTTCATACAAATCCTCATGCCTCTTAGAATCAATAACTTCACATGACAATTCACGGGATGCAAGCTTACAATTTGAAAAACCAATATTATCATCATTGTTAGCTAAAACAAAAGAATTCATCATTGTTTTAGAAAAATCAGCATCCTCATAATCATCTCCAACACATGACAAGTCTTCATCCTCTTCACAAGGCTACATATAACCTATCACTTTATCTTCAAAAAGATCAAGGCCATTCAAAAACAAATCAGACTTTTTCTCTACCAATTCCTCACAAATATCTTCTTGGACATCCCCATGTGACAAAAGCATGGATTGAGAAAATTCTTTGTTATTTGAAACAAGGATTGAAACTTCTAGGATCATATCTTTTTGTGCAAAGGAATGACCACAACAAATTTCATTTACATCATAGTGATCCTCTTGTTGTTCACAAAAATCTTCCTTAAATTGAGACAAGAAATCTGCACTATTGTGTTGAATAGAAGAAAAATCTACAGACTATAAGGCAAAATTGTCAACTAAAGATTCATCTTCATCATCATGTTGTTCATTGACTTCATCATCAGCATAATAGTCTGCATTATCAGCATTTTCACTAGAATAATCAAATTTAGCATCATTATCATAACTAGATTCAGAGTTTTTAATCGAATCTATCCATTTTAAAGCATTCTTAATACCTTCTTCTCTAAGAGATGTAGACCAACTGATTGATTTAGGCACACAAAGTTCTAAAAAAAAATCAATCCATGCTAATTCTAGAAACTCAATGTCCTCTATAATATTATCAACTGCATTACAAAACCTTTCATAAAACAAATATGCTGACTCTTTCTTCCTTTCCCTACCCTTACTCTTAAAATCAATAGGCCTTTCTCTTGGATGCTTTTCTCTCTTAATGCAATATCTCTATTAAATTTCTCAAGATCTGCTTGATAAATTTTAGATATAGAAAATTTATATTGATCCATTTAAATAAGACTCTCCATTGCACTATTTATTAACAATACATCTTCTCATTCACAAAATTCTATCGAACTTATGCAATCCCTTATTTCACATAACAACATACTTTTGATTTTGATGACTAGAATTTGGACCAGGAAGTATGGAAAACTTTTAGATCTACTTTCCTTTTCTCTAGTGACTTCTTCACCTTATAAGGAAACCATTCATTAACTATTACCATGGAAAAATTTTACCCATGAAAAGAAAAATACCTCGCATCAATTGTAGTGGCTACAAAATGCTAAGTCTAAAGTTACCTTCCACTAAGTCTTTTGTAGAGTAGCCACCTCCTTTTGGAGGAAAGAAAACTTGAACAACTGAGACATAAACCCAACTCAAATTTTCTTCAAACTTTACATTTAAACTTTCTGATTTTCATGATGGGGGAGCACTGCGTGTTCATTGATTCCTCCATTGGCTTCCATTCCTTGAAAAAATTATAAGCTCACCATGCTTTTCTTTTGGATGTTGCTTCGCCTCTAGATCTTGTGACTTCCTTCTCATCTTCTATTTATAATGAAATAAATAGCACTATTGCAGTTATTGGAGTTGCCACCCAATGCAAATTGGGAAATATATTATGAAAGTTTGCAAGGACAAACTCTTTGAAAAATCACCTTTAAAAGACAAAACTGACTCCTCATAAGACATCAATTCTTGGAAAAAAACATCTTAGACACAAAACAATATCCCTCAAACCCCATAACATGAAAAATAACTTTTCAACTCTATGCAATCTTGGACAGATTTAACTGGACTGAAAATCAATAAGGCAAGGACTAGGATCATCTAAAACCTTATTAACTATGTAATTAATACAACATCCCCAGTGGAGTCACCATTTTGGTAGATATTTTTCTTGTAGACCTGTGAAATCTCAAATCTACAACTCTCTCTAACACAACAATAGATGTGCAAGGAAAAAGGCTAATTGATGAGGATACAATCCTCCTACTTCAAGCTCCATAGACTTAGGTGGGTGTTCCTATCTTGAGACTCACTACTTCATAATGAATCTTTCAGTGGATTAAGGATTTTCATCCTTCTTCTCTTTGAGCTCAGAGGCTCAGACAGGCTAACGTAATGGATTCACTCTTTCAGTGAATCATGGGATGGATTCCTGCTTGTCAATATAGATCTGACAATGATTTAATGCCCTTAAAACATAAAGGTAATTGTTGATTAAAATGATTTTGTTGTAGTTCTGGTATAAGACCAGTGCCTAATCCATTGGGTATGGAGTCAAATTGGACTGACATTCACAAATATTTACAACTCAATACATCTGAAACCAATAAAATGCCTTACATACTGCTTCTTTCATTACAAGTAGATGATCATTAGATCCATATATCCTTGACATTCTTAGAAATTATCCAACAAGATTCACTCCTTTCTTGAAGGAAACTCAAGAATAATACCACAATCTACCTTGTAGATGACAAACAAGAAGTGCCTTCTAACTCTAGTTCATAAGAATTCCCAAAAAACACACAAGGACATCAAGTGCTTGCAAAGAGATTTTAGTTGTATTTTATTAATAAAACATTGCTTCAATACATATAAATGAAAAAAATACTCAAATTATAACACTACTCTTAAGAAGAACTTGCATTAATGGAACCTTGAAAATATGGAGAGTTTCTCCCAGAAATTGGAACCCCGCCAGAAGTTGGAACCTTTGTACAATGAAAAAACCATCCTTATAAAGAAAGAGAAACTAGAAATATCTTCTTTTCCTCCAAATCTGAAAATATGATTTCATTTTGAAAATATCCGCTTTGTTGTTTGAACAACCTCCCGTCAACAGTCTTTGAAATCTGATTTTATGCATTTGAAACTACTTTGAAATCCCACATGAATTGCACATTTTAACATTTGCTTCCTTTGTTTGCAGAATTTAAATTCATACTTTGCACCCATAAATCAATAATTTGCACCAACCTATGCATTCTACCTTTGTTTCTGCTCTTTAATTCTTTTTTTCTGCACTTTAATCATATTAATTCAAATGTTCTATGCACTTTAAACTTTATTTCCTTGCTCATTATCTATTTGATTTCTGCACTCTAATTACCTTGTTTTTCATTTTCTTCCTGGATTTTGCAATAGAACACGCCACTTTTCACCACCTAAATGGCTCTGCAAGTCCACCTCAACACCTGTATCACCATTGTCTACCACCACCTTTCGCACGGCCAAGTGTCGCATAGGCGCAATGCCTTGAACAGTAACTAGTGAGCAGCTTAGGTTAATGCCATCGCACCCACCATCTGATCTTACCTCAGGATCCACACCATCTAATCAGATTGTGCTTCAAGCCCACCACATCACCGCCATTTAGTTTTCCCCACTGTCGGCCCTGACACATGTCGTGCAAGTGCAATGCCTCAATGATATCTCTGTGCACCTTTTGAGTCCAAGGCATTGTGCTAGCTGTCGATCTACTCTAGGATCATCGCATGTTGTCGATCTCCTGCACCTTGGGATTCATGCATGATCTACTACTTTATCTACCACATCATCTTCCATGTCACCTCTATGGGCCCCACCAAAACCAATTTGTTTTCTACCAAGGTCACCACCTAGCCAGGCACGGTCACCAAGGAGCTCTGCCTGAGCATGTCGCCTAAAGCCTCCTACTCTTCACTTTAAATCATGTTGTATGTGTTTTACCTTTTAAACACCAATTGAAACTCCTTTCATGAGCAATGTGGGATAAATACCCCTTGTGGTTTTAAATTTTTTCCTCTCTCTATACATTAAAATAATCTTACCCTCAACATGTCGAGGACAGCCACAAATGAGCATGTCTGCCAAGTGTCTATGCTCTAAGAACCTCTTGTCTCTTATTCAACTTACATGCTATGCGCTTTACTTTAAAAATACCTCAAAATATGCATCCCCAATACATGTAGGACAAAAATTTTATAGTCTTCTTGAAATTTTGGATGCGCAACCTTTTCTTTACATTGTGCATGCTTTACTTGCATCATTTTGGGGCATTTGGTTTTCACACCTACTGATTGCATTTTTTGGAAGTTTTCAAATGTTTTCACTCATCACGCTGGCCTCCTCCATGGTCCATTTACAATTTTTTGTTTTGAAACACATTGTGTAGGCTTCCAAAACATTGTGCAGTCCCTTGCTCATGACATTTGCAATCAAAGTGTTTATTGTCCTTCCCTGCATAGGATTTCCACCTTGTTCATTATGTAACCATCCCTTTATCCATTACGCAGGCCCTTTTAAAAATCTTTGCACCCTCTATTGGTATCCTTGCTCAGGTTTTGGAGGATTTACACATGTCAATTGCACTTGCATGAATGTTTTTAAAGACTCCATTTCACATCCCTACGCAGGCCCTTGCTTAAAACAGAACTTCATTCCAAAACCTCATACGCAACTTCCTAGAGCCCTTGCGCAGACTCCTCTGTTTGAAACATACACCTATCATTTGCATTTTTTTGAAGTCTCTAAAGCATATTCCACCTTGCGCAGGCTTTTCTTATTTCATGTGCATGTCTCTCTTTATGCATTGTGGAGATTTCTCTGGTGTTTGTTGGTACTAAAACTCCCAATTGCATTTTTCTTAGGTTGTTTTTAAAACTTTTTTGTTCCATTTGCATGCACAGTACCTCCTTCTGTTTGGCAAAAATATCCTCAATCCAATGCCTAGGCTATGTCTTGCAATGCGCAAGCTTTGTTGTTTCTTAAACCTGCCAAATGCCTTTGCTTGGTAGTTTTGAAATTTTTTATTTTACTTGCATGCATAATCCTCCTCTATTTCATGCACAGACTGTTTTGTCTCCATGTGCTTTGTCTCTGCTTCCTCATCTTGGGCATTGCACGGGCTTTTGAATTTACATCTTCCACCAATGCATTTGCTTGAATCATTTTTAAAAGTCTTTTCATTATATGGCAGCAATTAGATAAACAAATATTTGCTTTAAGATCACTAATATTCCTTACAAATGGTGGACTGACATCCAATACTTCCACATGGAATCCAAGAGGAAGATGACAACATTGAGTAGTCCAGGTGGATCTTCTTATGGGAGATATATGTTTCTTATGATGGAAAGATAATATCGAGTAAGAGAGGATGTTATTTCAAACCTAAGACTTAGGGGCAGGAGCTGAGAAAATGCCCACAATGAGATAAGAGGAATAACCGGCCATGTTAGCATGATGAGAATGTGTGGTGACAGCTTCGATATAACCCACAATATTTAATCATGTCCCTTGTATCTCTTTTCCTATCCCAACTCCACTGTACCTTGAAAATAAGTATTCAAAGTCTCAACATTAAAGTCAATAGTGGGAATGGTTGTAACATCTCTCCTAGCTTCAACTTATATAGAATACTAGTCTTTCTAGTTGCATCAAGACCAACCATAAGAATTTGAATCTCCCTCATGGAAAACGTACGCTAGAAAATCTTGGTGAAAGTTAAACCCATTTTAAACCCATTTTTCTTTTTGATTGATAAAGTTCTAACACCTTCAAATGTTGTTGCCCCCAATATTCCCTACATCTCCCTCTGACCGAATGGTTAATTGAAAAACTTCAAACACCTTATCTATCTACAAATACAATTACTTAAATCATAAAATGATTTAAAATAATAATATGTTCTAAAAACCACATAAACTGGGCATTGATCCTCAAAAATAGAAGTTGTGTCCCTGAGCTCATGGTTTAGGAATTGTCCTTCTTGAAATTTATTTTCATCTTCAATTTATCCAATCATGGCCTTCAATGCAAGTGCATTACGAATCATTTACATCATGGCCATTAGAAACAACTTTTATATCTCTGCAATACTTATCCGATAAACAACAACTGGCCTCTGGAACTGGCCTTAAAAACTTATCAAAAAGATTCCTAAAGAATTCAAATCTGTCTAACTAGGATATTTCCATGTTTATTAGTACTCTACAAAAACAAAACTTCCCGATGCTTCCTACGGTGAGATATTTTAATCTCCAAAGGTGACTATTTATTACACCTTGCAAAGGCACTTGTGAAAATAATAGAAATTGAGTTTGGAACCAGCCTCAAAAGAACGCTAAACAATGCATTGAGCGGCTGAAAATAGATTTTCCAACTACCTTCATACTCAAAAGAAAATGATGACCATTCTGAAACTATTATACAAACAAAAGTTGAAGACTGAATAAACTGGATTTGGATTAGCCCTTTTAAAAATTGAAAACCATATCTTGAGGCTTTGTCACTACACGCGGGGAAAAATTTACATATAGAGAGTATAGATCCACAACCAGAATCTTCAAGAAACCGTTTGATACAAAACTTCAATCCTTCGAAAATGACTACTTTGCAATTTAACTATGTCAATCATTGGCAATCTACACAAATTTCTTTTAGATTTTCCCTTGAAAAGATATCAAATTATGTCTTGAGGCTAAATCTTTGATCTTGGTAATACGTTTGGACACAAAGAGTATAGGGAGTGAACTTACTTATTATAATGTTCAGCTGGCACCAAAAATTTAACCTATAAAGTCAGCCCTCTGGAAGACTTTACTACTGCACCCACTAAAAATTGAATAAATCCTAATTGGATTTGAATCCACAAACCAATCAAATGAAAACCTCATAATATGAAACCTTGGGTATATATTCACTTACATACGGAGAAAAAATATTTTCAATTAGCTTGTTCTTATCATCAAATGGTCAATCAATATGAATCCCCAAAGTCAGGCTCTTACCAACTTGTTGATTTCAAAATCAGTAAAATTGCATAAACTTGATTTGGAATTGGCTGAACAAACTAACCAAATGGATTGACCAGAGTCCAAAACTATTCAAGAAGGCTCATTTCCATGTTTATAATTCATGGGAACACTCAATTCCTTATGAAATTAAACTGGGTACACATTGTGGGACCTCAAAGTAGGGCATTCTGTAATTTTAAATTTTAGACTCTGAGAAACAAAATAAATTACAAATGGAAAGGCTTTGGGAAAATTATCAACAAGGATCTGAAAATGGTCCTAGAGGTTCAATTTCATGTTTAAAATGTCTCAGAACAATCCTTATGTCATGCCTATCCATCCGGTCAAAGATATAAATAGCCAAAGTGGGTCACTTGATAAAACTGGGAACATGCACAAGTGCAGAATTGGGTAATGACCTCCAAATGGATATCTCCAAAATGCATCCAAACTGAGTTTTGAAAGTTTCAACCTTCTATAATCACTCCATGAAAGGTTTTTAACACACTCTACAAGTGGTTTCTCATAAAAATCATCAGGTCTCGTTTTACAAGAATTCAAAGTAGGCCTTCTCAACAACTTTTTTGGGGCAGTGACTTGTGCCTTAGAGAAAATTTTAAACTTAGTCACTCCAAAATTATCCTGAATTTTAGAGTTACAGCATTTTGTATGATTGAGTTTCACATACCTTGGGAGTATCGGTTCTTTCCTTTGGTTACCTTCATCATTATTCACTGGTTGTGCTTCAATCATCACTTCATTCACATGTGGCATTGTTTTTGACTTCGTTGGTTGAACATAAACAAATATGTCATAATATTTCAATTCCTTCTTGTTGTCTTCTTCATTCTTTTCATAAAATTAATCAATTCTAACATTTTCACTCTCAATCATATTGTTAGTATTCTTGATCAAACAATTATATGCTTTGCTTCTCGTAGAAAAGCCAAGAAATATTGCTTCATCACTTTTAGAATCAACTTTTCCATTTTGATCATCCTTATTTATATAAAATTTTCTTCCAAAAAATTTAAAGTAATTGACATTAGGTGCATGACCATACCATAGCTCATAAGGTGTTTTTCTTGTACCTTTCTTGAGTTGTACCCAATTCAAAGTATAAATAGCAGTGTTCACAACTTCTCTCCAAAAATTTTGAGCAACTTCCTTTTGTATCAACAGTGTCCTTGTACAATCAATTATTGATTTGTTTCTTCTCTCACCAATTCCATTCTATTGAGGTTTTCTTGGTGCAGACATTTTTCTCTTGATTCCATGTTCTTCATAGAAAGTTGTGAGCTCATCTGAACCAAACTCACCTCCTCTATCAGATCTAAGACACTTTAGTGATTTACCTATTTCTTTCTCAACTCTTGTCTTATACACCTTGAACATATATAATGCATCAAATTTATCTTTTAGAAACATAATAGACATCATCCTTGAATAAGCATCAACAAATAAGATAAAGTGCTTATCTCTATAGTAACTCTTTGTTCTCATCGGTCCACACAAGATAGTGTGAACAAGGTCAAGAATATTTTGAGATGAATAGACCTTACTTGTGAAACTAGACCTGGTTAGCTTTCCTAACTGATATTATTTACACATAGCATTTTCTGTCTTAGCTAAAATAGGCATACCTCTAACACATTTATGCTTACTGAACTTTATCAGATTTTCAAAATTAACATGACAAAATATTTTGTGTCATAGCCATCTATCTTTAACCTTAGCAATAAACCAGTGTTTACTAGTAGAATTCAATCAGAATAAGCTACCTCTAGTTTTTTTACTAGTAGCAATCAAATATCTAGAAGTTCCTAGGATCTTGCACATACCATTACTGAATTCCAACCCAAAACCTTTGTTATTCAACTAAGAAAAACTCAACAAATTGTACTTCAATCTGTCAGCCCAATACACATCATCACAATTGGTAGTGTCATTAAGTGCTATAAAAACTTTACCTCTTACTACACATGGTGAACCATTACCAAATATGACTGCACCACCATCATATTCTTCTAATGAAACAAATTTTCTTTTATCACTGATCATGTGTTGTGTACACCAATTGTCTATAATCCAATCACCATTATAATTCACACTTGAAATTAATGTTGTCTCCTCACTATCTCCATCTTCACTGGTTGAGGGATCTTCTTTTACTATAATGAAGACTATCTCCTCCTCAGCATCTCTTCTATCTGATTCTTCATCAGTCACTCCATCTTTTTCTAGGTAGCATTCTTTCTTACTCTTATCTTTGAAGTTTATGAATTTATTGAACTTATCCTTTCTATCACTGTCAGGATATCTAGATGCAATATGACTATTTTTTTTGCATGAAAAAACATTTTAAGGGTAGTTTACCTTGATACTTGCCTTTTCCTCTAGGCAAACCTCCTTTCTAGTAGAGCTTCCAACTCTTCTTTCTCTCTTTCCTCATATAGGATAGAATCATAATCATGTTTTCTTTCAGAACTGTTAGACACTTCTTTTCCTTTCCTTGTTGTACCAATGGTTAGGGAAGCTCTAAAATCAGACTCTACTCTAAGCATACTATTATCAAAATTACTCAACTCAAAAGCAGTAAGTTTTCCAATTAAAGAATCTAGAGTTAGGACTGATAGATCTCAGTTCTTGTACATAGTAGAGACTCTAATAGCATACTATGGTAGAAGGGTTCTGAAGATTTTTCTTACCACATCATCATCATCAAGTTGACCACAAACTCCTTTGATAGCATAGACAACTTCCTTTATCATTTTGTTGTATTGACCAATATTTTCTCCTTCATGCATCCTCATTTCATCATAATTTCCTCTTAGACTGTCTACTTTAGCTTTCTGAACATGAGCATCACCACCATGGACTATTTCCAACTTATCCCACATATCTTTTGCATTATCCATTTCTTTGATATCCACAAACTTAGCATCACTCAAAGCACTTGCAATTTCTATCATAACATAATTATGTTCCAATTTTCTTTTTATTTCCTCAAGAGTTAGGGTTCTAGATGGTTGAACATACTTGGTTGTAAGATGATCTAATGCTTGTTCTACAGTGCTAGACAAATGCAACTTCATCTTTCTTACCCATGTAGAGACGTTTTCTTTAGAGAATTTGGGTGCTCCCTTCTTATACATCTTTGGATATTTCCCTAAGTTGTTAAGCCTTCATAATAAGGTAACACAAGCTTTGATACCAATTGTTAATATAGGTTTGATTACTAAGAGGGGATGGGTGAATCAGTAATTCACACAAATCCTCCAATTCAACTTCTTTAAACTTCATGCAGCACAACATGTAACTAACATAAGTAAAATTCAATGCATACATACATAAGTAATCAATCACATAGTGTAAACAATATATTTATCTCACGGAAACCCAACTGGGAAAAAACCATGATGTGAGATGAAACCCACACAATTTGTACTCTTTTGGAATACGCCCATGAGGAGCTTACCCTGTTAAAGGTTTGCAAAATATTGTTAAGTGTTACCTAGTTAAGGCATTTTCCTAAGACCTATTAGGATCTTTAACCTGTTAGGAGTAGCCTTGTTTGAGTACTTTAAACACAAACTAATGTGTCACCTTGTTAGAGGATTTACAATAAAGATATGTTAGGATCCACCCTATTAGGGGATTTTACTGTTATAATGATTAGAAAGCAACAAATGAAAATGATTTATTGAAACTTCACTACCTATGCATGATCATATCCTTTTAAGATCTAAGATACATCACCATACTGTATTCTCTTCCCTAGCTCAATCACACTTCATTCCTCTCTCTCTCTCTCTCTCTCTTACAACAAACCCTAGATCTAAGATATGAACGATTCAAATCATTCTAGGTAAGATACAATGTATCTAGACACTCAAAAAATATTTTCCTCTGATCGTTTTGGCTTCCATATTGATTTTCATTGGTAGTTGAGCCATTTCAAAAACCTCATTTGACCAAAAAAAAGAAACTTCCCAAGAAGCCTTCTCAAACATATTCCTCAATCAATGTTGTCAAATGATTCCCATAAATCACGTAGCTAACTTCCATCTTAACAAAAATAATCACTAATCCTTTAGTCATAAAGAATTTCATCACCGATCCACAAATCTTCATAGCATGTTCAAGAACTCTTTCTTGTTTACTTGTTCATTCTGTTAACACCGCTTCCAGACAATTAAACTAGATGCATCAGTTAACATTATGTTTCACGCTCGTACATACAATATCTTGACAATGTATAAAATGATATCCTATGACCGTTCCATCCAATACTTCACTGATCTAAAGTAACGATAAAATCATTTACTGTTTGTCACTGACTGATTTAGCATTTACCCAGTTTGAGTCCATTCAAACATAACCAACTTAATTCTCCATAACAAATGTCGCGATGGAAAATTTAACATCAACACATGTGATATAACCTTCCATTTGAATAGCAACACTAGACAAATACTAAAACTCGTGATTCACTTACACAATATCAAATAACATACTAAAACATTAAGTCAAGTAGGTGACATCAATGACAACAAAATAATTGATTCTCTTGTCATCAAATATGTATCAAACTTCATCAATGCATCACTGCATCAGTTATGCTAACAGGAATTTCATAAACCAATGGATCCTTGGAGATAGAGGATCATGAGATGGTTTTGAGAGAAATCTATTTTGATTTCATATATTCCTTTAAGTAGTAGCTTTTAATATAATGTTTCATGGGTATGTTAGTGTTTAATTGATTTACCCTAATTTCTAGCATGCAAGTACAAATCAGACTATTTATAATATAGTTTCCTAGTTTTATACTTATTATACACTTATAATAATACATCTTCTTGAGGAAGCAAGGGCCCCACTAGAGTAGGCTAAAATGATCAATAAGTAATCCACCACATGACACCAAGGGTTGTTACCATTTGGGAATAACCAAAGAGTCTGTTGGCTCTTTTTCTTGCAACCCTCAATCCTAAAAGAGAAAAAGAGACTTATACTTAGGGATCTTCACCTAACTCACAAACTTTATATCATCTACAAATTGAGGATGAGAAAATTCAACATTAACAAGAAATACAAGTCTTCTTCTCTTCGAGCTCCGCTATACTCAAGCGGGTATATCGTATTACTAGGTATGCACAAATAATAAACTCACACTAATGGACATTACAAACCTAAAAATGGAAGGTTCTTAGACCTACAAATAATGGATATTCAGTATTTTTCATTCTCACAAATCCTATTTGCTTTTACTACAGCTGAGAACATAATTTAACATAACTCTTCTCCTACAAACATGAAAGGGGAAATGATTTGAATTTGAGATTGGTTCCAAATGCTGAAAACAAACCTAAGGCCATTACCTTCTCAAGGCCATAGATTCAACCCATAACAAACAAATGCAATGGGAAAATAGATAAAAACACTCCATTAGTGAGCTCTTGATATTCAGTGCCTTACATCGATATCGTCAGTATTTTTTTCATTGCAACTATACTTGTTAATCCCTCATGTACACAACATCATCCCATTACCTTGTTAAATGCATATTCAATATCCTACTTTAAGAGAAGTAATGAACATTGACAAACACTACAAGCAAGACTATAGAAATGGTGATCTTCTTGGAAATCTGTCAAGCAATCACTCTTGCAGCTCTCTGCTCCTCTATTCAGCCTTTTCTGCTAGATCATGCCAATCAGTCAATTAACTATGCAATCCTCTTGCATACACATCATACTACATGAATAACCTCTTGAGGTTATCTTATACCTCTACATCTAGGTCATATATATCTTTTTCTGCTTAAACAAGATCATAGATCTTAGGTTAGGTCAGATCCAATGGATCTTTCCATCTTTACATTTAATTTACTTCTCCAATGCAATCACTAATTAAATCTTTGATCTATGCATTAATTACGGTTACTCGTGTGTTTACATAGTGTGGATCAATCGTGCTTATCCTTAATTAACTTTTACATATCCCAATAAAATCAATTATGTCGGCCAAAGATCTTAAATCTCAACAATTACCAAAATAATTTTGCTCGGCCAACACTGTGTTCTTCTACTTAGTCATCACTAGTTTCCTCGGCAATTTACTGGCGCTCGGTCATTACAGACTTTGCTCGGCACACACTGTCTTTCAGTAAACTGTCATTGAAAGATAAACAACACATTACTTTGCCAATGTGCCAACTAATCTAGTACCCTTGTGATTTCTTATAACTCAACCATTCCACTTGGTCTTCTTGTTAAATCTCCTTCATCAATCAATAGATATGGTACTCAAATCAGATAGAAATAGTCTCACCAATTAAGGTTTGACATCAATGACAAAACAACAATTGTTTCCATTTTAGCTTTCCAACATTATTTCCAACAATCTCCCTCTTTGGCATTGATGGCAACACTGAACAATAAAAAAATAACCATAGTTACCATACAATCCAAAAATTATGCATGTGTTCCTTGATATGAACAAAATCTTCATTAATGTCTTTATCTTCATTTTGATTCTCATCTATAAAACATTTCTCCCTATGTGTCTGTAATCACACTGAAATATTTTTGTGTCTGTTCATCTGTAGACTCCCTCTTTGACAACAATCTCTTTTTTTCAGTAATTCTCCCTATTTCAATAAACATCTTCTTTTCTGTAATCTCTCCCTCTTTGACAACAATGCCAAAGACATTGACATCTTCATCATGCAAATTCTTCTGTTCTAAACTCTGTATCATGTTGTTCCTATAATCTTGCTTATGACTAATCTTCTATTCTGTCTTTTTCTATCTTTCACAGCTTTAGGTAGCATCCTAAAGTGTGACTACCTGTGCATCAATGTGTCAAATATTTTAAATGTAATCATTTGATGCAAAAGTGTTATTCTAAACTAATTAGCCTTAGTTAGGGGAATCACCCCTAATTTACCTCACAGATACTCTTGAGCATCCTTGGGTAGTGCCTTTGTAAATATGTCTGCTAACTATTCCTTAGTATTCACATATTCCAGTCTCACTTCTTTCTTTTGAACTAGCTCCCTCAAGTAATGATACTTGATAGCTATATGCTTTGTCTTAGAGTGCATTATGGGTTTTTTAGAAATATTAATGGCACTCATGTTATCACAATATATGACAATTGGTTCTTTGATCTCTTCTTTCATACCTTTCATTAGTATCTTCAAACACACAATACTAGAACAATTAACTGTTGCTACTACATACTCGGCTTCAGTTGTAGATTGTGAGGTGCAATTATATTTCTTTCTTTTCCATAAACCTAATCTTTTTCCTAGAAGAAATGCTCCTCCTGTGGTGCTTTTTCTGTCATCTACATTTCCAGCCCAATCAGATTTAGTATAAACTTTGAGCTCAAACTCATCATTCTTTTTGTAATATAGATCATATTCATCTATTCCTTTTAAATATCTCAGAATCTTTTTTACTGCCATCATATGTGTTTCCTTAGGATTGGTAGAAAATCTTGCAACAATACCAACAGCTAGTGCAATATTAGGTCTATTGTGTACAACATATTGTAGCTTTCCAATCATTGATCTGTAAAGGGTTTGATTCACTTCTTTTGTATCATCATTCTTTTTTAACTTTTGTCCAGTAGCCATGGGTGTACTCACTGGTTTTGAATCTTCCATTCTAAATTTTTTATCTCCTTGATATATTTTGATTGAGTAATATAGATACCATTCTTCATCTGATATATTTGTAAGCCAGCAAAAAATCTTATCTCACCAAACATAGACATCTCAAATTTTGTTTGCATCTCCTTTGCAAATGCTTGGCATAACACATCTTGTCCACAAAAGATAATGTCATCAAAAAAAACTTTAGCCAATAAAGTACCTTTACTTTGCTCTGTCTTCAAATACAGGTTGATGTCGTCATTTGTTCTTGCAAATCCAATCTTTATCAGATAATTGTGCAATCTCTCATACCATGCTATTGGTGAATTCTTCAATTCATATAGCACTTTGTGTAATCTGCAAACCATGTTCCTCTTTCTTGGGTCTACAAATCCATCAGCTTGCTTAATGTAAACTTCTTCTTCTAATATTCCATTTAGGAATGCTGACTCCACATCCATTTGATAGACTTTAAAACCTCTGTAGTCTGCATATGCAAGTAAGGTTCTTACTCCTTCCAATTTTGCAAATGGGGTGAATGTTTCTCTGTAATCAATTCCTTCCTCTTGTGCATAACCCATGCATACCAGTCTAGCTTTGTTTCTTGTTACCTCTCCATGTTCATTCAGCTTATTTATGAATACCCACTTAGTACCAATTACATTCTTGTCATTTGGCCTAGGTAAAAGTGTCCAAGTCTTATTCTTCTCAATTTCTTCATTAATGGCTTGTATCCAGTCTTCATTGTCTAAAGAAAATTTTACTATTTTAGGCTCAAAATCACATAATAAGCATGTATCTTCTCTGAAATTACTTCTTGTCATGACTGTAGAATCCTTCGATCCTATGATTTGATCAGGTTTATGGTGCCTCCTCGCATACTTTTCTAGAGTTGGTTCTTTTTCTACTTCATGTTGATCATTCATGTCCAATTCAGGTTGATTCTGTGACTCAGCATCTCCATCAGATAGCCCAAAAATTACATCTTGTTGCTCAGCAACCTCATTCTATGACTCGGTAGGTGCTCTTTGTTGCTCGACAACCACATTCTCAATTTTAGGTAATGTATTAGAATCTTCCTCATCCATATAGACAAATGATTTGTAACTCTCAGGTTCCTGTGTGCTTTCAGCTTCATTTCTTTCTGCATACTCATCAATTCTAACATTTTCACTTTCCACAACTTTGTTAGTGTTAGTGTTCAAACTCTTATAGGCTTTACTTTTATTTGAATAACCAAGAAATATACCTTCTTCTCCTTTAGCATCAAGTTTGTCATTTCTGTTATCCTTCAATATGAAACATTTTCTTCCAAAAACTTTGAAATATCTTACATTAGGTGCATATCCATACCATAACTCATAAGGTGTAGCATTAGTACCTTTCTTGACTTGAACTTTGTTCAGGGTATAGACTATTGTACTTACAGCTTCTCTCCAATATTTATGTGCAACATTTTTCTCCATCATTAATGTTCTGGCACAATCTATGATAGATATGTTTCTTCTCTCAGTAATACCATTCTGTGGTGGTGTCCTAGGTATGGACATTTGTCTTTTTATTCCTCGATCATTGCAGAACCTGTTAAACTCATTAGAAATGAACTCACCTCCTCTGTCAGATCTTAGATATTTTATATTTTTACCTATCTCCTTTTCATCTTTTTCCAAGTACCACTTAAATAACTGAAATGCATCAGATTTTTCTTTAAGAAACATAACAGTCATCATTCTTGAGTAATCATCAACAAATAAAATAAAATATTTGTCTCCATAGTAAATTTTCTCTCCAATGGGTCCACAAAGGTCAGTATGAACTAATTCTAGAATTTCCTCAGAAGTATGAGTCTTGCTTTTGAAACTAGACTTAGTCATCTTTCCCAATTGACATTGCTTACACATTGCATTTTTAGGTTTATTTAACTTAGGCAGCCCTCTAACCTTTTTCAATTTACTTATGCTTACCAAGTTATCAAATTTTACATAACACAACCTTTTATGCCATAACCAAACATCATTATATTGTGCAAACAAGCATGTCTCATCAGCTAAATCCAAATAGAACAAGTCAATGTTAGAATAGTCCCAAAGGATAATTGAGAGGGGGTGTGAATCAGTTATCTGCTACTTTAATTTATTTTCTTTACTTAGATCCAATTAACATAAAGTAAATACACATTCAGATAACACAATAGAGATCACAACAATTTTGGTTACGGGGAAACCAAATACGTAAAAAGCCCGATGAGAATTAGCACCCACAAGAATTGTACTTGAGTATAATTATCCCTGTTAGGAGAACTTGCAACCCTGTTAGAAGTTGTTCTTTACAATGAAATAAGTACAAAGACCTGGTTAAAGGTCAGACCCTGTTAGGAGTCTTTTACAAATAACCCTGTTAGGGGTCAGGACTCACTGTCCAAAGCTCACTGCTAAAATGATGAAGGCTACAACCTTCAGTAGAACAGATATACACTATATCTGATAGATGATCTGTTAGAGTAGACCTCCTTTCTTGGTCATTTCTAGTGTGTTGTATGCTTCCACTTCTTCTTCACATAAATATTTTCTTGATGAATGAAATGTGTCTACTATCCCAAACAACAAACATTTTGTCCTGCACTTCTTCTATCTTTATTCTTCTCATTCACACTTGGAGTTCAAAAAATGAACTACTATAAGTATCTTCTCCAAAGGATGTGATCTTCATCGGCTCTAGGAGTCCCTTCAATACTTCTTTTATCGGCCACATCATCCACGCAACTTGTTTAGAAACACACAACTTATACTGAACAGATGCGACGCTTCACAAAGTCGTCTCTACCAAATTAACTCCAACTTCACGATTATGATAGAACATGTTTGGCACCTTTAGATAATTATCTTTAACTCATAAGTAAAAATTAATACAAACACACATATCCCAAAGATAGGTGCAACTCAAGTATTAAAGTAATTATGTCGGCTCTTCATAGATAAGCTTCAATCTCTATAACTATCATAAGTTATTAACATAACTCAACTGAAACTTCATATCTGACTTAGCGTGAATACACATAGCATTTAGAACATGTATACTTCATGGAAATGAAAATGCATAGCTCCAGAACATCTGTACTGATAATTTCATATAGAACACTATTGTATATTATATGTTGTTATCAATGGAAAAATGTACAATCAATTATTTGCACAGAAGAAAATCTCCAACAATTATCTTTTGTTTGCTCACCATCTACAACTAGTTCTCCACTGGCATCATAGATCTTTGCTTTCCTATGATGGAACTCAACTCTATAACCAGAAGTATTAAGTTGTGCAACACTTAGTAAATTATATTTAAGATCATCAACCCAATATACATTGTCACATCTGATCTTGTCAGTCAAATTAATTGATCCTTTCCCTTTAACAAGATAAGGTGCATCATTACCAAATTTAACATAACCACCATTACACTAATCTAGTGTCTCAAATTTATCTTTATCACTAGTCATGTGATGTGAACAACCACTGTCAATAATCCAATGGTCATCTTTACTCATATAACAAATTAGAACAGTTTTCTCATCAACATCAGAATCATCTTTCATAGCAACATACACAACTTCTATATCATTTTCATTAGAATTTTTAGAATCATTGTCAGAAGCTTCTTCAGCTATATAACAAGACTTCTTACCTTTGTCTTTGTAATCCTTATACTTTCTCAAGTTTTGGTCATCCTTTCTATCTTTGTACTTGTTGTCCCTTCCTTCATCTTTGTCATTCTTATCAGGACATCTGGCATCAATATAACCAACTTTGCTACATGAAAAACATATGATAGGAAGTTTACCTTTGAATTTTCCTTTTCCTCTAGATAGTCTTCCTGCCATGAGTGCTTCAATTTCTTCCATATCATCATCTGTGGTGTCACTGTCACTATTCACACATTTCTTTCCTTTCTTTGATTTTTTAAGGACCAACTCGGATCTGAATGCAGATTCAATAGCTTGTGGAGTGTAGTTATGAAAATTTGACATCTCAAATGCAGTAAGTCTGCCTACCAGACTTTCCAAAGTAAAATTATTATTAGGAGTAAATCTTAACTCTTGAATTGCAGAGACTCTAATAGCATATACAGGAAGAAGAGTCCTTAATACCTTGCTCATAATAGTATTATCATCAATGGTTCCTTTAGCTCCTCTGATAGCATTTACAACTTCCTTTATCCTACCATAATATTGAACTATATTTTCTCCTTCTTGCATTTTCATTTCATCAAAATTACCTCTCAAGATTTTAGATTTGGCTCTCAGCACATTTGTGTCACCTCCATAGATGGTTTCTATGGTATCCCACATTTTCTTCATAGTTGTACAATCCTTTATGTCTTCAAACTCATGATAGTTCAACAATGATGCAATCTCCAAAATTTCTTGATTGTGTTCCTTCTTTTCTCTTAACTATGCAGCTATGGTAGGTGCAGTGGGGGTAACATAAGCATGTTCAGCATAGTGCTTAGTTGAATCACCAATACTAGCCAGATGCAATTTCATCAAAAAATTTCATGTACAGATGTTATATTTGTTCAAATTTGGTACCTCCTTATAAATCTTGATCTTTTTCTCCAAGTACCTTTAAACTATTTTCAAGAGACCAAAGCTTTGATACCAATTGTTAGAATAAATTTAGAATAACTGAGAGGGGGGGAGTGAATCAGTTATCCTCAGGTCTAGACGTGCCCATTAAAACTTTATACCAATTTGAAAAATTCAGATCTGCTCGACAACAATAACATACATATGCAGTTTATTATTCAGATATAATCAGCATGTAGAAACTTAACAGTAAAACTCAACATAAACATTCACACAAGTTGACACCAGAATTTAATGTGGAAACCCAATATGGGTAAAACCACCAATAACATGCTATCAACTTTTCACTCTTCTGAAGTGAGCTCTGTTAGGAACCAACCATGTTAAAGGTTACAAAACACACTACTAAATGTGACCTTGTTAAAGGATTTAATCACCCTGTCAGGAGTGGTCTTGTTAGAGGACTTAGAACATTCCACCTAAATGTCACCTTGCTAAAAGGATTTATATAATGAATGTTAGGTCAACCTGGTTAAAGTATTTTGACTCATACAATGGTTAGAAATTAATCAGCAGGTGTGATATGATACATACAAATTACTTTGAAAATCTAGATCCAATTCAACTTTAATGATAATTCACTGAGTGGCCTCCATTCTCATTTAAATCTTCAGATCTGCTTGGAAATCTGTCAAGCAATCACTCTTGCAGCTCTCTGCTTCTCTGTTCAGCCTTCTCTGCTAGATCATGCCAATCAATCAATTAACTATGCAATCCTCTTGCATACACATAATACATCATGAATAACCTCTTGAGGTTATCATATACCTCTTCATCTAGGTTAGATACATATTTTTCCACTTAAACAAGATTGTAGATCTTAGGTCAGGTCAAATTGAACAGATCTTTCCATCATTACATTTATTTTACTTCTCCAATGCAATCACTAATTAAATCTTTGATCCATGCATTAATTACGGTTACCTATGCATTTACATAGTATGGATCAATTGTGCTTATCCCTAATTAACTTTTACATTTCCCAATAAAATCAATTATGTCGGCCAGAGATCTCAAATCTCAACAATTACCAAAATACTGCTACTCGGCCAACATTGTGTTCTTCTGCTCGGTCATCACTAGTTTCCTCGATAATTTACTAGTGCTCGGTCATTACTGACTTTTCTTGGCATACACTAGCACTCAACACAAACTTTTCTTCAGTAAACTGACATTCAAAGATAAACAACTCATTACTTTTCCAATGTGCCAACTGATCTAGTACCCTTGTGATTTCTCATAACTCAACCATTCCACTTGGTCTTCTTGTTAAATCTCCTTCATCAATCAATAGATATGGTACTCAAACCAGATAGCAATAGTCTCACCAGTTAAGGTTTGACATCAATGAGAAAATGAAAATTGTTTCCATTGTATCTTTCCAACAATATTTCCAACATCCTTAACTTATCTTTAACCCAGGGTACTGAATTCCTTTGTATCTCCAAGTCTCTAAATTTTTGCTTTAACTCTGAGTTTATTCAGAGATCAAGCGACAACTATAGGATTTGATTTGCATCAATGACCTGTACTGAATCTTGAGATCTTTCATGATGTAACCTTTTCATTATGAAATCATGAGATAACTAAAAAGTGCCAAGACTTGACCGCATTGCCAGATGGCTGAATGTTAGTAACTAACCACTGGGAATTAGGAGATTAGGAGACAACCGCAAGATCAAATCTTGATCAATGGCCTGTGCTAAATCTCTGAAAGGAATGGAATATTCCCTCCCAATTGCGAGATTAAGAGATAGAGATAAGAGGTTAAAGTGTGCATGGAAAATAAGAACTTAAGTGGCACAAAAAATTAACTCAAAATTAGAATGGGCCACCAAAGAACTATCGTTTTAAGGGTTTTCCTTAGGGTTTAGGGCTTAATAAGACATGAATAAGGGTTATAACCAGGATAAAAAAATATGCAGAGAACAAGATGAAGACCAAGAATCATGACATAAACCATACAAGATGGGATCTACCCTTGTGGGAGCCACATTTACTCCACTTGTAGCCAAAATTGGACAGGATGGGAAATTTGGGTAACAATTACATCACCATACTATATAGAGCCTTGTCCTCTATACATCACTGCAAAAATCAATTGAAATGTCATTAGAGGCATTATAGTTGATCATATCTGTAGAGTCAATGTAATCATAAAGGAAGTTATCTTTGTAAATAGCCTACATTAGGTGAGGTATGATGAATGTAAAGATACCATTCAAACACAATGTACTTTCTATTTCGCCTATGGGGTTCACCACTTTGAAAGTCCTTGTGGGATCCAAGGTGGTATTGACAACATTTGTTGGAATCCCCAAGTCAAGCCTCTTTTGTGTAAAGCTAGGTATCTCATGGCTAGTATCTATGGGTGTGGTCTTTGTTGGTGCATGCAAAATTTAAAGAAATTTGAAAGACACCAAGTTAAAAATTATTTAAGGCATAGAATGTAGCCTTGAAACTTTGCATGAAAAGGTGTAGTTTGAAAGTACATAATCTCATGCCGAGTGATTTCCATATCAAACTGACTTTGGAATGTGATCTAGACATATCAATAAGTCCATTTTTCCATTTGCAAACTCATACAATCAGTCTTGTCATGTTTTTGATGCACTAAATTTTAGGGGTTTGCACAAATCTGTATTATGTACATGTTCAGAAGATCCAAATGGCCTACTTTGGATACCTACATATCATGACCACTTGACTTTCATGATGAAACAAGTGTTTCCCTGTGTTCTAATTGTTAGAATTCATAGAATTCTATCACCAAGATCCACTACATGCAAATAACCTGTTATAAAGCAAAGATTGGAGACAAAACTCAGAATGGTCTGAAAGATAAAATATTCATTTAGAAAGGGAATCAGGGAATACAAAGACATAAATCCTTATAAAGGAGATCAAACACCATAAGGTGGAGAAACCTAGGTTGCATGGTAATAATTAATAAATAATTAATTATTATATTCCTAAAGTTGACCTTAAGTAAACTAGAGATAATACGTGCCTTTAATAATTAAATCAAATGATTTAATTAAAAAGAGAATTAAATTATAACTCTAACACCCCCCTTAAGATAAAATTGGGGAGAAGATAAAACCTAGAAACAACTACTAAAATTAAGAAATTTGGGTCCCAGTAACAAGGCCTGATCAGGTACCCAATCACAACCAAATCTCTATAAAGTGGAGAAATAGAGAAAACCACATGGGAAAAAATCTACTCCAAAAAGAGATGGAAAAAGAATGTAGAAAAGAAATGGCTCAAGAGACTCTCTCAAAATCATAAGTACAACCAACAACCCCCCCCCCCAATGAGAGAGTATTGAGACTCCAAAGCCCCCCTAGAATGATAGAACCCTTGTGTTGATGATCATACCAATGTGGCTCCATTGTAGAAGAAACAAAGGCGCTGGACGAAGAAGAGAAAATGGAAGGCCTAGTTAATGCTCAAAAGAGAATGCATGAGACTCCTATAATGGAATATGGGCCAATAGATGTGTTGAATCTATCATATAAGAGGAGATGAATGTCCTCTAATATGTCCTCAACAACTGGACTAGGTGGCTTGATGCATGAAGCGATGATGTCAGGTAATGATGAAGAGGAATCATGCTGAACATATGTAAACTCAACAAGAGGTGGAGTTGTAAAAGGCACAACACTGGTCTCAGAAACAACACATAAGTTCAAGTGACCCAACTTCACCTCAATAGGATCTCATGAAAAAGGAGAGATATTCTCCCATAGTGGAGATGGTGGACCAAAATGAGAGAAGTAGTACAAGAAGGAACAATGATCAAGTGTCCCTATTGCAACAATATTGCCTGTCTCACTATCTTTGATGTGTACTAAATCTGGAGTAAACTCAACTGTCTTCCCTGTCCCACTATGAGTAATCTGATAGATAGAGAGAAGGTTAGAGGACAAAGATGGAACACATAGTACATCATAGAATGCACCATCATCAATGTAAATGAAAAACTTTCCCACATACACTCATAACAATGTTATTCATCATCAAAATGTGTGGGGTAGGAGAAGCCTTAAAAGATGATAATAAATCCTTAGAAGATGCCATATGGTGTGAAGCACCTGAATCTAGTAGCCATCTAGAATACTATGCAATAGCGGTTGCACATAATGCATGAGCCTTTCCATTGTCCCATCCATCTGTCAAGAATGATGATGAAGAAGAAGACCTATGAGAAGGACAAGAAGGAATATCTGTGTTTCTCTTCTAGAGAAGAGCTTGAAAATCAAAAATTTGTTTAACATATCCATCTATCTTCTTATCATAACAATGATACTCATCATGATTGGGCTTTTTACAATAAGCACACTGAGGTCTTTCTATCTTCAATTCTCCCCCTTATGAGGAGGTGGGCCAAAGGAGTTCTAAGAACTAGAATCCTTCCTAGACTCTTTGGTAGATGATATATGTTTCTACTCTGGCTTCCCTGAAGATGGGTGAATGACTAATGCATGGTTCTGTGATCCTGTGAGAGAATCAAGAAGAGATAGCTTTGCCTACTCACAAGTCAAACGATCACAGAACACATTAAATATAGGCATGTTGAATCATGAACCCAAGGCATCCATGGTAGAATGGAAGGTAGAAGAGAATATTTGAAGGGGATCACAATGCTTAGAAAGAATCAATTAAATGCACTTTGTATCTGTCTTATTCTTCCCAAACCCCTACAAGATAGATCTAATAGATTTGAATTTTGTCAAGAAATCCTGAATAGAAGAAAATGTCTCAGGACCCAAAGCTGTCAATTTTGCCTCAATCTAAAGTGCCCTAAACTCATTCACTATGCCAAAGAGAGTAGAAACTTATCCCATATATCAAGAGGGGTATCACACCCATCAAGATGGAAGAACAAACTGTCTGAAACATGTAGAGAAAGCACACCCATGGCCTCATCCATCTTATTCCTTTGCTGCATGAACTCAAAATGATGAGTCAAGACTAGTTGAATGGTGTCTAAACAAGACCATAACCCTCATGACCAGAGAAGTCAAGTCATACGAGATTTCCATACATGGAAATTGTGAGGAGTGAGAAGCTCAAATGATGTTGGATCTGCCATTGTATTACAAGGAGGGACACTACAATAAATGAATCTAAATGAATGTGAAAATACCTAGTAAATGCCACAAAAAATTCTTAGATTTGAAGAGAGTTCATCAAGAGCTTTCCTATGCCTGTTTGTGAGCCAAAAATGGAGTTCGTATGCTCATTTTAGAGGCCTAGAAGTGATAAAAAGAAGGCCCCTCTTTGACTAGAAAAAAATCCAATGAAATAGAAAAATATGGAAATAAAACCTCTCCAAAAACTTCCACCTCAGAAATATCTTTCCGTCGATATAAGGAAGTTGAAAACGGGCCTTTGTTTTCTCCTGTTAGAGACAAAAAACCAACACTAGGGTAAAAAGGCTTAAATTTTTTTTAAGAGCCCCTAGGGCTTAAAAACTAGGGCCTGTGGCCACATGGCATGCGCAGGGGGTTGGGATCTGAAGCTCCTAGTCACCAATGTGACTACGATGCTGGGGGTTTAGGCCTGTCGGGGGCTACAGCTGACAGCGGTTATGTCATGCCCAAAAGTTGGGCAAAAACACACGAACAATTTTTTTTTAAAACACACTAAAATAGGATACCAATAAGAACACAAGGGTAACATGTGCACGCAAAATGGTGCAAGGGGTAAACGAAAACCAGAAAAGGTCTCAAGGAGAGGAATAGCTTTCACAGCTATCTTAAGGGATGTCTAAAGTTCCAAACTGGAACTGCACGCAAACTGAGGTAGTTGACCGAAAGTCAACTAGAGTTGACCAAAAGTCAATGATACACTGAAAAGGTGAAAGGTACAAACTAGGGTTCGCTTAGACCCAAAGGAAGACTCATTCACGCAAATCAAGATAGTTTGACTAAAAGTCAACAAGGGTTGACCAAAAGTCAACTGTGCCTTGAAATACATGAGGGAGGGTCTCTAGGGCCTACTAAGCGCTATGGAAGTCAAAGGTGCGCAAAATGAGATAGTTGACCAAAAAGTCAACCCATGTTGACCAAAAAGTCAACTGTCTCCAAAAGGCTCAAAACTAAAACCCTAAGACCTAGAGGCCGCAAAGAGCATTGGGTTCAATAATCGAGACCAACGAACAAAGCTTGACCATGGTTGACTAAAAGTCAACTGTGCACAAAAATGGTCAAAGGTGACGAAAAAGGCTAGAAACTAACAAAGAATGATTAGATTAAAAATTTAAACGAATATAAGCTTAATACCTATTCTTTAAGCATTATAACTTTAATATAAACGATTGAATTAAAATCTCCTAAAAGAACATTTATCTAATATTTTGAAACTATACTTATCGTAATAACTAAATCAAACTATCCCATTTTAATTTAAAACCAGATTAAACCTATAATGCATAGCCATTAACGTACTACCAAAAACTTAAAGTATAATCATTAAATTCAAATCAAATTCTAATTTATATTAATATAAAAATATCCTAACTAAATCTTAACATTTATAAGATTTCATGTGATGAAGGAAAAAATGATCTAATCTACCCAAATCTAATTTAAAAAAATATCCAAATCTAAATCAAAACGCCATAATAATTTTATATGAGGAAAACGAGTTAATAATAAACAATGAATCTTAAAAACCCTAAGCGACTATGGAAAGAGCGGCGGCCGAGATTTACAGATGGCGGCGATGGTGAACTAAGTCACAGAGCGACCACACAAGAAAGGGGATGGGCGGTGAAAATGGAAGAGGGGCGGTGCAAGGGATGCCGCGGAGCGGCCCTCTTGGCAGGAGGTAAGGGCGGTGGTGGCCACTTGGCGGCGGCACCACTAGCCGCGCGGGGGGCTGAGCGAAGAGGGGCGGGGAAGGGTCGCCTGGTGGCGGTGACAACCTCCCCACTGTGCTTGCATAGTGGGTGGGCCGCTGTCCGCGCAGGGCCCAACCCCCGAAGACCCAACGAAATCGGTGGGGATGGGAGGGCTTCGGCCCGCCCACACCAGTTTCATTTTTTTTTTAAATTTGTTTAATAAAATTTATTTTAATGACATTACTTTCATTAGTATTGATAAAAATTTCTAAAGTATTACATCTCCAACATAAAAAAGCACAGTAACATAAATAACAATTAATATTATTTTAATATATATTGACTGGTGAAATATGGGACTGTATCTCCCAAAACAGGGAGTACATCTCATATTCATTTTTAAAATTTTAATTCACCATTAGATCCTATATTTTTTTCTCTACAATATGCTGGAAGAAAATTTTAAATCCAAGCCCCCTTTTTTTTTGACAAATTTTTTTTTTTGAATTTTACTAAATGTCTTTTTTTTTTTAAAAAAACAATCAAAATTTGAATCTAATTTTAAACTACTACCAAATTTTATTTCTTTTATTTTTGAGAGGTAAGAATATAATTTTAGTAAAACAAAATTTGGTGAGCATTCGTGATTCTAAATTACTCAATAAAAAGGGAGTAAAAACAAAATTTATTTAATAATAACAACTATTTGGCATTGAGATTTTCATCTTCCTCCATAAGCATTTAAAAGCGACACAGTGTATTTTTCAATAACCACTTCTCTCAATTAAAAACAATAAGATTACACTGCCCAATGAAACTCTATTTTTCTACAATGACATTAAAATTTTTCCCAAGTGATAAAGATTACAATTTACTAAGGACCTTCATAACAACATAAAATAAAAAATAAACATCGTCAACAATAAGGGTTACAGGCCATAATATTACAGTGGTACTCATCTTTCGCATATAGGTGGAATACACCTACAGTGTTACACATCTTTTCAATAAGGGAATTGTTCAATCCTCGAAACTCCACCAGGTCCTGAAAAAATTAGAATGAGGTTGACCATGGCGGCTCACCTCCCAACCTAGGCCTTTACAAGGCCACTCCCGAGCTTCGGGATCCAATCTGGAACGGGTTACAAATAGAAACACTCAACAAACAGGAAAAGAAAAGGAGTCCCAAACACAAGAAAACTTCCCAATACCAGGATAAACAAGAGGAAGTATCTCCAAGAGACATTCCAAAAATAGGGGTAGTGGTAGACCTCACTGAAGGAGAAATCAAAGAACACACATAGAATTCATAAGCCTCACATGGACTTGATAAGGACCATCTTTACAAGATGCTATCTTGAATAACCTCCTTATACCTCCTAAATGCCCTCAGGCCCATCTTGGCTTCATGGGTATC
>MU228246.1:1849167-1870861 GCA_018584345.1 Thuja plicata
AACATGGCCAAGGTACTTGACCTCTATTCTGAAGAAAGCACACTTTGACAAGCTGCCATACAACTGATTGTCTCTAAGACACTGCAAAACTTGCCTCAAGTGTTCCTCGTGCTCTTTCTCATTCTTGAAATAAATCAAGATGTCATCGAGAAACACAACTACAAACATGTCAAGGAAGGTTCAAAATACTCCATTCATAAGACTCATGAACATAGCTGGAGCATTCGTAAGACCGAATGGAACCACAGTGAATTCATAGTGGCCATATCTAGTGCAAAATGCGGTCTTGTGAATATCACTATCCACGATCCTCAACTGATGGTAACCTGATTTGAGGTCTATCTTTGAGAAGACTTAGGCACCTTGCAACTGATCGAACAAGTCATCGATCCTAGGAAGTGGATACCGATTCTTGATGGTCACCTTGTTCAACTGTCGATAATCTATGCACAACCTAAGAGAGCCATCTTTCTTCTTCACGAAGATAACTGGTGCACCCCGAGGAGAAACACTAGGATGAATGTGTCCTTTCTCTAATAGTTCCTCAAGATGCATCTTGAGCTCATTAAGCTCATTAGGGGTCATCCTATAAGGTTCTCTGGAAACTGGCTCAGCTCCTGGTACGAGATCAATGTGAAAGTCTACTGCCCTACGAGGAGGCATACCAGGTAGCTCTGATGGAAACACGTCTGCAAACTCTTGAAGAATGTGGAAGTCATCAAGAGAAGTTTCCTTCTTTTACTCTTCTTCCCTATCGCTGATGGTGATGGCATACAACTGGCATCCCTTCTGCATGCACCGCTTAAGCTGCATAGCGGATATCACACAGAGGGATACAGGCCTACGAACCCCGGTAATAACTATATTTGTACCATCATCATCCAAACATTCAATCCTCTTCTTATGACAATCTAGCTTGGCCCTGTGGGCACTTAGCCAATCCATGCCAAGGACTAGACCGTAATATCCAAGGGGAGTAACTCTGAGATTAGCTATGGTGGTCATCCTATCGATCTGGATTGGTCAATCACTAACCATCAAGGTTGTAGAAACTCTAGCTCCTGAAGCTAACTCTACTTCCCAACTAACCTCTTGACTAGATGCCACTAGCCCACAACATTTGACAACTGATGGAGAAATAAAGGAGTCAGTGGCTCCTGTATCAAAAATAATAGTAACATCACTACCTCTGATCTTACCTGAGGCCTCAATAACGGTAGCCTGGTTCTCTGCCTAACGATTGTCCACTGCTGCAAAAACCATGTGGGATTTCCCCCTGTCTCCTATTGTGGGTTCTTAAACTGCCATACGCTGACTACCACCCTATGGGCATTCTCTAGCTAAGTGCCCCATGGCACCACATGTGTAACATGGCCCCCGTGACTGAACCTGAACACCAAGAGGCCTAGAATACTGTGATCCTGCAGCCCTAGATGAACTGATATAACCTCCCTTGGAGGACTGCTGAGTCCATGCTGGAGGGGTAATAGGTGCTTGAGATCTTTGGTCCTTTTTAGGACCCTAAGACTGCCACTACTTGGACTTGGAGCCCTGCTGAACCTGAGGTGCCCTCTGTCACTGGTTTTGTTGTGACTGTTGTGGTTGTTGTTGTTGCTGTTGCTGCTGCTGCTATGGGGCCCTATATGTCCCGGAAGAGTTCCCCTGACTCCCTTTCCATGAGTTCTTCTGATATCCCGAGCCCTGAGATGAGGTATTGTGGTTCTGCAAACCATCCCTATAGTTCTATGGGCCCCAGACTATCTCTTCGCCCACTAAGGCCCTGTCTACTATGAACCTCAAGTTCCCTGAAGGTACCATGCATACCCTATCTAAAATCACAGGATTTAATCCCTTGATGAACTTCTTCACCTGTAGCTTCTTGTCTCCCATGTATTCAACATAGGGTAGGAGATCGAGAAACTTGCCCTCATACTGGGCTACTAAAAGACCCCATTGCCGGAGGTCATGGAACTCATCTATACGGTGTTTTCTGAACTGCTCGGAAATATACCGCTCTTTGAAGAGCTCGAGGAAAGCTCCCCAAGAGAGGGTATTGATGTCAAGAGTTAAGATGTACTCCCAATAATAATTTGACTTTGGAAAGTCTGGTAGGCAGACTTACTACATTTGAGATGTCAAATTTTGATAACTACACTCCACAAGCTATTGGATATGCATTCAAATCTGAGTTGGTCCTTAAAAAATCAAAGATAGGAAAGAAATGTGTGAACAGAGACACTGACACCACAGATGATGATATGGAAGAAATTGAAGCACTCATGGCAAGAAGACTATCTAGAGGAAAAGGAAAATTCAAAGGTAAACTTCCTATCATATGTTTTTCATGTAGCAAAGTTGGTTATATTGATGCTATATGTCCTAATAAGAATGACAAAGATGAAGGAAGGGACAACAAGTTCAAAGATAGAAAGGATGACCGAGACTTCAGAAAGTATAAGGATCACAAAGATAAAGGTAAGAAATCTTTTTATATAGCTAAAGAAGGTTCTGACAATGATTCTAACAATTCTAATGAAAATGGCATAGAAGTTGTGTATGTTTCTATGAAAGACGATTCTGATGATGATGAGAAAACTACACTAATTTCTTATATGAGTAAAGGTGATTGTTGGATTATTGATAGTGGTTGTTAACATCACATGACTGGTGATAAAGATAAATTTGAAACCTTAGATCGGTGTAAAGGTGGTTATGTTAAATTTGGTAATGATGCACCATGTCTTGTTAAAGGGAAAGCATAAATTAATTTGACTGACAAGATCAGATGTGACAATGTATATTGGGTTGATGATCTTAAATATAATTTATTAAGTGTTGCACAACTTAATACTTCTAGTTACAGAGTTGAGTTCCATCATAGGAAAGAAAAGATGTATGATGCCAATGGAGAACTAGTTGGAGGTGGTGAGAAGACAAAAGTTAACTTGTTCTATCTGGATTTAGCTAATGAGACATGCTTGTTTGCACAATATAACGATGTCTATTTATGGCATTAAAGGTTGTGTCATGTAAACTTTGATAACTTGGTAAGCATAAGTAAATTGAAAAAGGTTAGAGGGCTTCCTAAGTTAAAGAAACCTGAAAATGCAATGTGTAAGCAATGTCAATTGGGAAACATGACTAAGTCTAGTTTCAAAAGCAAAACTCATACTTCTGAGGAAATTTTGGAATTATTTCATACTAACCTTTGTGGACCCATTGGAGAGAAAAGTTACTGTGGAGACAAATATTTTATTTTATTTGTTGATGATTACTCAAGAATGATGATTGTTATGTTTCTTAAAGAAAAATCGGATGCATTCCAGTTATTTAAGTGGTACTTGGCAAAAGTTGAAAAGGAGACAGGTAAAAATATAAAATGTCTAAGATCTGACAGAGGAGGTGAGTTTATTTCTAATGAGTTTAACAGGTTTTGCAATGACTGAGGAATAAAAAGATAGATGTCCGCACCCAGGACACCACCACAGAATGGTATAGATGAGAGAAGAAACAGATCAATCATGGATTGTGCCAGAACACTAATGATGGAGAAAAATGTTTCTCATAAATATTGGAGAGAATTTGTAAGTACATAGTCTATACCCTAAATAGATTACAAGTCAAGAAAGGTACTAATACTACACTTTATGAGTTATGGTATGGATATGCACCTAATGTAAGATATTTCAAAGTTTTTGGAAGCAAATGTTTCATACTGGAGGATAACAGAATTGGAAAACTTGATGCTAAAGGATAAGAAGGTATATTTCTTGGTTATTCAACTAAAAGTAAAGCCTACAAATGTTTCAATTCTAACACTAACAAAATTGTGGAAAGTGCAAATGTTAGAATTGATGAGTATGTAGAAAGAAATGAAGCTGAAAGCACACAAGAACCTGAGAGTTACAAATCATTTGTCTATATGGATGAGGAAGATTCTAATACATTACTTGAAACTGAGAATGTGGTTTTTGAGAAACAACGAGCACCTACTGAGTCACAAAATGAGGTTGTCGAGCAATAGGAGCTAATTGTCAAGCTATCCGATGGAGATTCTGAGTTGCAGAATCAACCTGAATTGAACATGCATGATCAAAATGAAGCAGAAAAAGAACCCACTCTCGCAAATTATGTGAGGAGGAACCATAAACTTGATCAAATCATAGGATCGAAGGATTTTGCAGTCATGGAAAGAAGTAAGTTGAGAGAAGAAACATGCTTATTATGTGATTTTGAGCCTAAAATTGTAAAAGATGCTTTAGACAATGAAGACTGGATACAAGCCATGAACGAAGAAATTGAATAGATTGAGAAGAATAAGACTTGGACACTTGTACCTAGGATGAATGACAAGAATGTAATTGGTACTAAGTGGGTATTTAGAAATAAGTTGAATGAACATGGAGAGGTAATAAGAAACAAAGCTAGACTGGTATTCAAGGGTTATGCACAAGAGAAAGGAATTGACTATGGAGAAACATTCACCCCAGTTGCAAGATTGGAAGGAGTAAGAACCTTACTTGTATATATAACCTATAGAGGTTTTCAAGTCTATCAAATGGATGTAAAGTCAGCATTCCTAAATGGAATATTAGAAGAAGAAGTTTACATTGAGAAAGTTGATGGATTTGTTGACCCAAGCAAGAGGAACATGGTTTTCAGATTACACAAAGCGCTATATGAATTGAAGCAAGCACCAAGAGCATGGTATGAGAGATTGCACAATTATCTGATAAAGATTGGATTTTCAAGAACAAATGACAACAACAACCTATATTTAAAGATAGAGCAAAGTAAAGGTACTTTATTGGCTGAAATTTTTGTTGATAACATTATCTTTTGTGGACAAGATGTGTTATGCCAAGTATTTTCAAAGGAGATACAAATAGGATTTGAGATGTCTATGTTTGGTTAGATAAAAAAAATTGTTGGCTTACAAATATATCAGATTAAGAATGGTATCTATGTTACTCAATCAAAATAAAACAATGAGATACTAAAAAATTTTGGAATGGAAGATTCAAAACCAGTGAGTACACCCATGGCTACTAGAAAGAAGTTAACAAAGAATGATGATACAAAAGAAGTGAATCAAACCCTTTACAGATCAATGATTGGAAAGTTGCAATATGTTGTACATAGTAGACCTGATATTGCACTGGTTGTTGGTATTGTTGCAATATTTTCTACCAATCCAAAGGAGACACATATGATGGCAGTAAAAAGAATTCCGAGATATGTGAAAGGAATAGATGACTATGGTCTATATTACAAAAGGAATGATAAGTTTGAGCTCAGAGTTTATATTGATTCTGATTGGGCTGGAAATGTAGATGATAGAAAAAGCACTACATGAGGAGCATTTCTTCTGGGAAAAAGATTAGTTTCATGGACAAGAAAGAAACAAAATTGCACCTCAAAATCTACAGCTGAAGCCAAGTATGTAGCAGCAGCAATTAATTGTTCTAATATTGTGTGGTTAAAGATATTACTGAAAGGTATGAAAGAAGAGATCACAAAACCAGTTTTCATATATTGTGATAACACGAGTGCCATTAATATTTCTAAGAACCCTATAATGCACTCTAAGACAAATCATATAGCTATCAAGTATCATTACTTAAGGGATCTATTTCAAAAGAAGGAAGTGAGACTGGAATATGTGAATACTAAGGAACAATTAGCAGACATATTTACAAAGGCACTACCCAAGGATGCTCATGAGTATCTGCTGGGTAAATTATGGGTGATTCCCCTAACTAAGGCTAATTAGTTCAGAATGATACTGTTGCATCAAATTTTATATTTAGAATATTTGACACATTGATGCACAGGAAGTCACACTTTAGGATGCTGCCTAAAGATATGAAAGACAGAAAAGAAGATCAGTCATAAGGAAGATGATAGGAATATCATGATACAGAGTTTAAAATAGAAGAATCTGCATTATGAAGATGTAAACATCTTTGGCATTGTTTTCAAAGAGGGAGAGACTACAAAAAAGATGTTTACTGATAGAGGGAGAGAATACTGAAAAAGAGATCGTTGTCAAAAAGGGAGAATTACTGAAAGAGGGAGTCTACAAATGAATAGACACAGAAAGATCAGTGTGATTACAGACACAAAGGGAGAAATTTTTTATAGATAAGAATCAGAATGAAGCTAAAGACATTAATGAATATTTTTTTCATATCAAGGAACACAGGCAAACTTTTTGGATTGTGTGGTAACTATGGTTATTGTTTTATTGTTTAGTATTGCCATCAATGCCAAAGAGGGAGATTGTTGGAAATATTTTTGGAAAGCTACAATGGAAACAATTGTTGTTTTTTCATTGATGTCAAGCCTTAACTAGTGAGACTATTGATATCTTGTTTGAGTACCATATCTATAAATTGATGAAGGAGATTTAACAAGAAGACCAAGTGGAATGGTTGAGTTATGAGAAATCACAAGGGTACTAGATCAGTTGGCACATTGGCAAAGTAATGAGTTGTTTATTTTTCAATGTCAGTTTACTAAAGAACAGTTTGTGCCAAGTGCTAGTGTGTGTTGAGAGAAGTCATTAATGACCAAGCACCAGTAAATTGTCGAGGAAACTAGTGATGACCGAGTGGAAGAACACAGTGTTGGCCGAGCAGCAGTATTTTGGTAATTGTTGAGATTTGAGATCTCTAGCCAACATAATTGATTTTATTGGTATATGTAAAATTTAATTAGGTATAATCACGATTGATCCACACTATGTAAACTCACGGGTAACCGTAATTAATGCATGGATCAAAGATTTAATTAGTGATTGCATTAGAGAAGTAAATTAAATGTAATGATGAAAAGATCTGTTGGATCTGACCTAACCTAAGATCTACGATCTTGTTTAAGAGGAAAAAGATGTATCTGACCTAGATGAAGAGGGATATGATAACCTCAAGAGTTTATTCATGATTTATGATGTGTATGCAAGAGGATTGCATATTTAATTGACTGATTGGCATGATCTAGCATAGAAGGTTGAACAGAGAAGCATAGAGCTGCAAGAGTGATTGCTTGATGGATTTCCAAGTAGATCTGAAGATTGAAATGAGAATGGAGGCCACTCAGTGAATTAGCATTAGAGATGAATTGGATTTGTATTTGCAAAGTAAGTTGTATGTATCATATCACACCTACTAATTACTTTCTAACCATTGTATCAGTCAAAATCCTTTAACCAGCTTGACCTAACAGTCATTGTATAAATCCTTTTAGCAAGGTGACATTCAAGTGGAATTTTCTAAGTCCTCTAACAAGGCCACTCCTAACAGGGTGATTAAATCCTTTGACCAGGTCACATATAGCAGTGTGTTTTGTAACATTTAATAGGGTTGGCTCCTAATAGAGCTCACTTTAGAAGAGTGAAAAGTTGATAGCATGTTATTGGTTGTTTTTCCCATATTGGGTTTCCACATTAAATTCTGGTGTCAACTTGTGTGAATGTTTATGTTGAGTTTTACCATTAAGTTTCTACATGCTGATTATATCTGAATAGTAAACTGCATATGTATGTTATTGCTGCCAAGTAGATCTAAATTGTTCAAATTGTTATAAATTTTTAATGGGCACATCAGACCTGAGGATGACTGATTCAACCCCACCCCTCTCAGTTATTCTAAATTCATTCTAACAAAGGCTAGGTCAAACGAAAGAATCAGATCCAATGGTTTTCAGGATGCCTTAATCGTTGAGATCAATCTTGAAGATTCATTGAGGCATCACGCTCTGTTGATGGGTGTCTGCGGTGGGCCAGGATCTTAGTGGAATGTGATGTCAACTTGAAGGGAGGAATCAATTGGATGGTCATTGCAAAGCCTTAATTGCCTAGATCAAACTGAATATTCTTCAAGGCATTGTGCCTTCGTGCCATGTGGATAGTGGGATCACCTTTCTCCAAGGTCTCTGGCTAGTTAAACTGCAGTCAAGTTTTAAATGATCCAATGGTTGGCACTTTCCCTCAATGGCCAAGATGAAGATATTTAACCATTGATACATTGAAACATGATGACACATGTCCTTCCCATTCAAGTGGGGTCTGTAGTCTAGATGAGAAGGGTTGATTAAAATTCTGAGCAAGTTTCTCTTCATCAAGCGGTGGGTGTAGAGGCTTAAAGAAAATATGCATGACAGATATCCATTCAGGCATTGTGCCATCATGCTATGTGTCCATGAAAGGGCTGAGCTTAAAGCCAAGGTAAATGTAAGGATTGATCAAGTCATATTTAATCATGTGGATGGCGCTTTTCCTTAGTGTAAAGATGATCTAGATCTAACGTTTGAGGCATTGCGCCAAGGTGACATCTGGAAATACTGACGTCATGGGTCCCAGGTTTAAAAGTGGTAAAGACGTCGTAAGTTGTAAAGATCTAATGACAGGCATGAAGGCTTAAAGACAAAGATGGAGGTTTTTAACCATTGAGCCATTGGGATAGCTTGTCGCGTGTCCAAGTTAGAGTTAAAGTCAACGCCAAAGGTAAGATAAAGATAAAGAAAATTATGATATATCCGACGGTGGGTGCTATGACTCAAAGGAAAAGATAAAGGAAGATAATGTTCAAGGAATTGTGCCTACATGCTATGTGGAAGATATGATCCTGTGCTCATGAGTAACTTAAAGGAGATCGATAGTTTTATTTTAAAGTTGATAAAGTTTCAAACATGAACCGTCAATATGACATTCTGCACCACCTATGACCGTTAAAAACATATTTTCAAATATTCAAATATCTTCTCAGGGGTTTCATGGTGGTGCCGATGTGTTCCAAAATATAGAGAGGGTAGATGGATCAAGTTGATTTGTCTTCCTATTCGAATTTATGGTGATATGAGATATCTTTGAGGCTAATCTGATTGTCTAAGATATTTTTCCAAGTGCATTAATGGACAGAATTGATTTTTTAGGGTTTCTATATTGTTTAATGGATATCTATTGTAACCCTAATTCTTCCCTGATCTAATCATATGGATTGAATCCCGAGCCTATGTGCTAGGGGAGGTTGTATATAAGTATTTTTAGAAGCTTTTGTAGTTAGTTTTTTGAGCTTACAATGCAAGACTTTCTGTGGCATTCTCTCTTCCCCTAGGTTTTCATGTGTTTGTAATTTCTCATTGAGGTCTAGATTATGCAAAGACTCTTTGGGACATTTTCTCTATCCCTGGGTTTTCTTGTCTATATTTCTCTTATTGAAGCATAATATAGTGGCTAATATTAGAGAAATCTTGGAGTTTTTGAGCCCTCTTTCGTTATGCATCTTGGTGTACTATTATGGATGATTGATATGGATGATCTTGTGGATTTTGTTCATCCCATGTCATTTTGTCTCATTTCTATGCCTATTTTCTGGAGTGGATGTTTTTTTGTAGTTCATAGTCCGTGTCTATTCCTTGAATAAGTTATCCTTGTGAAATCGTTTCTTTCCCTAAATAGCCTCTTTTTATCTCAGACCTCTCTATGAAACACTTTTGCAGGTCTATTCAGGAAGTTGTGCTTATTTTGATTCAAAGATTTCATGCTAATGTTTAGTCATTGTATTTTGATTCATGTCACTTTCGATGTATCACCTTGTAGGTTAAGTTTTGCTTTCAGTCTTTCAGTTCTCCTTATATCCCATTTTCCTCCCAAATTTACTTTTCACGTTTAAAGATAAAAATAGGTGATTATCCAAGAGGAACTGGCCTAGAATCAGGAGGCTTCACTTTAGTTAGAAAAGGTCCCACAACCTAGAATTGATTCCCATGTTATACCAAATCATTAGGCTTACAATTTTAATAAGGTGCGAGTTTGGTGTATAACAGTTTTGGCACGCCCGATGGGACCACAAAAATAAGTTTATTTTTAAAGATTATGTTGTCTCTGATATGTTGATAACATAATACAGACCTAAAGGAGTTTTCTCTTTCGAGGCATATCTAGTGACTCTAGAAAGGTCTACTAGTTTCAAAAGATCAAGTGCTGGTATGTTTCAAATCTTTTATATTCAAAATTCTAGCTAATTACATGAGTAGAGATGTCAAGTTATTATGGACAGTCAGGTTACTCACCATCATATCATGAAAATAATGCTCAATGGGCTAATCAGCAACCATATGAAAACCATCCAAAAGTGATTTTTAGTCCAAGATACCATATCATAGCAGGTTGTCAGTATGTTCAACATGCCCCTAATCAATATGCCCGTGTATAAGATTATGAGCATACTCTCCAATGGGAAGCATCATGGACACAAAAGAAACAACAAGAGAGTCAAGGGTAGAAATTTCATCATGCTTACCACCCACCCACCCTGCTCAGCCTAATTGGCATCATACTCATAATCATAACTAGTCCCAAGGAGACTACTTCATGCCTAATCAACATGAAGATATTCCCAATCAGCCTCAGAGATTGGACTCTTTTGGAATGAAGGAGGAGGGTGAAAAGGTGAAAAATATGTTGCTTGACTTGTTTAGGTAGTTGTCTAAAATCAAGGGGCAGCAAGATATGGAAGCTCAAAGTTATGAGTAGGAGTTATTTTCCAACCAAGCAAAAAAGACTCTAGGTGATGAGCAGCAAAGGAACCAATGGGAATGGGAGCTTGATCGCCAAATTTCTATCAAGAAAGTAGAGTTGAGATCACAAAATTCTAAACTAAAGGCTCTTGGGTGTAAGGTTCCAAGCTTTAGGCCTTTTGGGAAAGGTGAGTCTCCTAAATCTCACAAGTTTATAATTCCAAGTTGGAGTGCTTCCATGTTCCAAGAGCCTACAAATGAATAACCTATAGAGCGTTCATTTCCAATTTTTAGTGACATCCTTCTAGCACATGAACCCATTATAGAACAACTGCAGCCTTGTTGTTATCAACAACAGCTTGAGGATTACATTGAGATAGAGCTGGATGCAAGTGAGAAACACAAAAATCATAGGGCCTTTAATTTTCCAAGCTTTAAAAAGGATCTGCCCCCTAAAACTATATCTAAACACTCTCAATTTGACATCCCAAATTTTAAGGGAAAGCTTTCTTTCCAAGATCCCATACTAGAGATTTAGTCCACCGCTTTGCAAGGGCAGCCTATTCAAGACAATTTGTTTCTCCCAAGAGACTCCTCAGGTCTTAGAAGATACTGAACTGCCATGGCAACTTTCATGGAATCTACCTCTTGTCTATCAGGTGCCAAGTCTTTTCAAGGATACTAGTCAAACATTAGAGCAAGTAATTGTGGTGGATAAGCCTTCATGTGATGAAGAAAAGGGAAAGTCATAGGTGTTAGTGTTCAGTGATGAATATGACAAGTTGGGATAGAAAGGTGAAGAAATAGAGATTAATGCTCAACCTAAGCTCTTGGTTGATGTGTTTGATGAGCTTCTTATTTTTGTTGAAAATAAGGAAGACATGTCATTACCTATGACTGAGAGTCAATTAGGATAGAAGGATCACCATTAGCAAGGGGGTGACAAGGATGAAGATGTTATGCTTTCTTTTTATGAGATTCCTAGTTCTATTGAACATGATGAAGAAGATATGATCATGACTCCATAAACAACAAAATTAAAGTAGTTAGAGAGCATAGATCATCATCATGATATGTGAATTCATGAGCTTTCAATCAAAGAGGAAAATTTCCAATATGCAAAGGTTAACAAAAACCTTGGGGAAAATTATTTGGAGAGCATCATAGAGGATTTGTGTGTAGAGAATGATAATAGGAAACCAGTTGTTCCTAAAGGCCTTTAGAGAGTTGATAGTTTTGATTAGCTCTTATCCTGTTTAACAAAAGTTGATAGTCCCCTAATTAAGGAAGAGGAGTTAACATGGCTATTCATAATGCAGGAAAACCATGAGGATTCTGAAAATAAAAGAAGAAGGCTCAAAGTCTGCCATCTCAAGAGGTTCCCCATTAGATACATGTACCAAGAAGAGTCTAATGAAGCATCCTCATATGATCTATTTGAGGTGAGTAAGTTTTATCTCATTTTCCAAGAGGCAATTGTATATTTTCTGACATACTTTGATGTGCCTCATGTCTTGCTAGCTATCCTCATGCATTTGATAAAAAATATCTTGATAAGGAAGGGTAGATATTTTAACCATCCGGTGAATGGTTTTTTTTGACAAGTTTTATGTACTGGTTAGTTTAGATTAGGTTAGTTTTTCTACTTTCCTCAAAGTGCTTGTGCACAATTAGTTTTTTCTGCTTGTATATAGCCCTTTCCTATTTTTTGTTTGTTGTTTCCTCCTCCTAGTTTCAGTCCTCCTGCTTCCCAAAAGTCTCTTTTTGTGCTTAATGCAGACTCCTTTCCTAATGGAAGTCATAAGGCCACTGATTTTATATGTCTAGCAGGCCGACATCCAATAGAAATTGCCAAAAATGTTACCCAAATTTCCCATCCTATCAAATTTTGGCTACAAGTGGAGTGAATGTGGCTCCCATAATGGTAGATCCCAACTTGTATGCTTTTTGTCATGATTCTTGGTCATTATCTTGTTCTCTGCATATTTTTTGGTCTGGTTATAACCCTTGTTCATGTCTTGTTAAGCCCCAAACCCTAAGGAAAACCCTTAAAACCATAGTTCTTTGGTGGCCCATTCTAAATTTGAGTTTCTTTTCCATGCCACTTAATTTCTTATTTTCCATGTACGCTTTAACCTCTTATGTCTATCTCTTAATCTTGCAATCGGGAGGGAACATTCCATTCCATTTAGAGATTTAGCACAGGTCATCGATTGAGATTTGATCTTGCGGTTGTCTCCTAATCTCCTAATTCCCAATAGTTAGTCACTAACATTCAGTGAACTGGAAATGCAATCAAGTCTTGGAAATTTTTAGTTATCTCCTGATCTCGTAATGAAAAGTTTAAGTCATAAAAGATCTTGATATTTAGCCAAGGCTGTTGATGAAAATAAGATCATGTGGTTGTCTCTTGATCTCCAGATAAACTCAAAGTTAAAGCAAAGATTTAGTGACTTGGATATACAAAGGAATTCAGTACTCGAGGTTAAAGATAAGTTAAGGTTGGGTCAGATGAAAGAATCATATCCAACAATTGCCGTGATGCCTTAATCGTTGAGATCAAGCTTGAAGATTCATTGAGGCATCACACTCTGTTGACTCATTTTTGCAGTGGGCTAGGCTCTTAGTGGAATGTGATGTCAACTTGCATGGAGGAATCAATCAGACGGTCCTTGAAAAGCCTTAATCACCTAAATCAAACTAAAGATTCTTCAAGGCATTATGCCTTCATGCCACATGGACAGTGGGGTCACCTTTCTGCGAGGTCTCTAGCTAGTTAAACTGCAGTCAAGTTTTAAATGATCTAACGGATGGTGATTTCCCTCGATGGCCAATTTTAAGTTCTTTAACCATTGATTCATTGAGACATGATGACATGTGTCCTTCCTGGTCAAGTGGGGCTTGCAGTTTCGATGACAAGGGTTGATTTAACATCCAAGCAAGTTTCTCTTCATCGAGTGGTCGGCGTAAAGTATTAAAGCAAAGATGCATAATAGATATCCATTAAGGCATTGTGCCATCATGACACGTGTCCATGGTGGGGTTGGGATTAAAGACAAGGTAAAGGTAACGATTGATCAAGTCATATTTAATCATGTGGATGGCACTTTGCCTTAGGGTAAAGATGATTGAGATCTAACGTTTGAGGCATTGCACCAAGGTGACATCTGACATTGATGATGTCATGGGTCCCAAGTGTAAAAGTGATAAAGACACTGTAAGTTGTAAATATTTGATGATAGGCATGAAGGCTTAAAGGAAAAGATCAAGGTTTTTAACCATTGAGCCATTGCGACAGCTTGACGCGTGTCTAAGTCAGGGTTGAAGTCAGGGCAAAAGGTAAGATAAAGATAAAGCAAGTTATGATATATCTGATGGTGGACATTATGACTCAAACACAAAGATGAAGGAAGATAATGTTCAAGGCATCATGCTTGCATGCCACATGGAAAATCTTCTCCTGTGATCATGGGTAACTTAAAGGAGATCGACGGTTCTATTTTAAATTTGATAAAGATTCGAACATGAACCGTTGATATGACATTTAGTGCCACTTGTGACCATTAAAAATAGATTTTCAAATATTGAAATATTTTTTCAGGGGTTTCATGGAGGTGGTGACATATTCCAAATTATAGAGAGGGTAGATGGATCAAGCTGATATGTCTGCTCAAATTTATGGCGATATGAGATATCTTTGAGGCTAATCTAATTGTCTGAGATATTTTTCCAAGTGCATTAATGGACAAACTTGACTATTTTAGGGTTTATGTATTGTTTAATGGATATCTATTATAAACATAATTATTCCCTGATCTGATCGCATGGATTGACTCCCGAGCGTGTATGCTAGGGGAGGTTGTATATAAGTGCTTTTAGAAGCTTTTGTATTTAGTTTTTTGAGCTTTTGCAAGACTTTCTGTGGCATTCTCTTTGCCCCCAGGTTTTCATGTGTTTTTAATTTCACATTGAGGTCCAAATTATGCAAAGACTCTTTGTGACATTTTCTCTATCCCTGGGTTTTCTTGTCTGTATTTCTCTTATTGAAGCATAATATAGTGGCTAATATTAGAGAAATATTGGAGTTTTTGAGCCCTCTTTTTTTTTTCATCTTTGTGCACTATTGTGGATGATTGATATAGATGATCTTGCAGATTTTGTCCATCCCCTATCATTTTGTCTCATTTTTGTCCCTATTTTTTGGAGTGGATGTTTGGTTGTAGGTCATAGTCCATGTCTATTCCTTGAATAAACTATCATTGTGAAATCTTTTCTTTCCCTGAATAGTCTCCTTTTATCTCAGATTCACTTGCGAAATCTATTTTACATGATGAGATTCACTTTTGGTTGTCATTTATGGCAACACATCTAGGTTACAGATCAATTCTTATGAAGTTGAGTTTTGATGACTCTAAAATCGACTAATTACAGAAGCAAAGTTACAGAGGTATTTTGGGTATCGAAGATCAAGATTAATGAATTATGGCAAGTGAGATTAGAGGAAGATAGTATGAGGTATATGTGACCTCCACCTAAGATCTACTTTGTTTTTCTAATGTTTACAGAAAGTTAGAGAGATTTGAAGATAGACAAAGAGCAGTAGAATAGTGATACAGAGCAGTTGAATAGAAGCGATGATTCAAAGAGTATGACATGGACTCCTAGAAATTGGAGTTAGATTATGGTTGTTGATAACCTACACTTTTATTATGTAAGAGTGTCAACTTTGCATTTGATATTTGTAATATTAAATTTATTTTGTATTGAAAATCGACTAAGTAATATTTGGTTAAGAGAGCCGACTTGGTTAAGAGATAAGATATATATATATATATGGAGAAATTTTTGTTAAGCGAAGATATTTTGGATGAGAGATGATTGGATAGATGACATGACATGTGAATCATAGAGCAGAGGATGATAAAGATCATTGATGAGCTATGACAGGAACTATCTAAGCATTAGAGATGCTTATTTTGTTCATTACTAAGAATATTTTGTAAACAAAATTACATTGTAAGAGTTGTAAGCTCAGTTGGCCCCTAATAGGATGTTGTATACCTTTAACGGGGTTGTATTCCTTTAACAAGGAAATTTACTATGTAATATTGAGCTTCTAATAGGGCTAGGACTCCTAACAGGGAAACTATACTTTAGTGCATGCTTGTGAATACCATCCCCACAGGGGTTTTCCCTTGGCCAGGGTTTCCTTGACAACAAATTATGGTGTTATGAGTATTGTGTTATTTTCTTATGTTCTTTTCATTTCCGCAAGTATATGGTTAATGTTTAATTGGTTGAAAAGTTTTAATAAGTGTTGTAATATTGATTCACCCCCCCTCTTAGTATTACCTAATCCTAACAATTGGTATCAGATCTTTTGGCCCTTGGAGAAAAATTCTAACAACTTAAGGGAGATCAGAATGGATTTGAATAGTTTGCAAGAAAACTTTGATGTTTCTCTTGAAGATCTTGATAAATAAAAAGCAGAGAATGGAGAATTGAGATTCACTAGTACAAAAACAATAATATATGACCAAATAAACCACCAAAAATTGTAGATAAATGACCAAACTTGGTCACGTGATCAGTGGTAGTTTATTGTCGGTCATTTATCTCGTGACCAAATTTATGACTAAACTATTTTAGTCATTTATTTGGTCATTAATTTGGTCATTTGGTAGTTTATTTAGTTATTTATTTATTTATTTGGTAGTTTATTTGGTCATTTATTTAATCATTTGGTAGTTTATTTGGTCATTTATTTGGTCATTTGATAGTTTATTTGGTTATTTGATAGTTTATTTGGTCATTTATTTATTTATTTGGTAGTTTAGTTGGTCATTTATTTGGTCATTTGGTAGTTTATTTGGTCATTTATTTGGTCATTTGGTCATTTATTTGGTCATTTGGTAGTTTATATGGTCATTTATTTGGTAGTTTATTTGGTCATTTATTTGGTCATTTGGTATTTTATTTGGTCATTTATTTGGTCATTTCACTACTACATATAGTTGACTAATTCATGTTAGGGAACGATGGAATTCAACCACCAACCTCCTTCTTGTAAAGTAGGTGCTCTTCCACTGAGATAGAACCCTTTAAAGAGTAAATATACCCTTCAAAATTTCAAGTCTCTAAAGCCCCTAAACCCTAAACCCTAAACATGATTCTAGAGGTATAGAATGTCGCTTGAAAGGTACCATTCATTGTTACTGCCAAACATGCATATCTTCACATGTTTGATTGTACCTATTAAAGAAATTAAAATTAGTTAGAAGATCTACCTTTTTCAAATAGCAGCATGGAATACGATATTATATTCAATCTGACACCTCCAAGAGAAAAATTTTCAAAAATTTCAATTTGCATGTGTTCCAAAAACATATTTAGAAACACAAATGTACCATAAAATCTTATAAGGACTTGATAATGGCTGAAGATAGGAAACCGAAAAATAGCTAACATTTGTAAAGGAAATTTGGAAATTTCAACACCTTTGCTCAGATGGTAATTTTCAAGCATGTAAAGTATCTCTCTTGACTCAACTATATTTCATGTTAGGAACATGTAAGATGTCACACAGCCAAAATTAACCCTGTTTCACCCAAACTACAATTAAGTAATAAGCTGAAAAAATGCAAAAACCTACTAGATAGAATGGTTGTGTAAGAAGCAGGGCGAGTGCACTACCTTAGAGCCTGCAAACCAACTCCAACAAGAATATTACTAATATCTTAGATTCCATGGCTTCCCAACACTTGCAAAGTAGTGCCTGTAATTTTATTCAACATAAATGTTAATCAAAAAAAGATGTCATTCAACAAAACAACCTCTAATACCAAATTATAAGACACAAATCCAACAAAAAATGGTAGAGAGACCAAAATATTTTTTGATAATTATCATATCAAACCAAAAAACTTACCTGGATAGCTTAGACCTAAAGATGTCAGTACTATATACAGTTTTCTTTCCCTACTCAACAATAGTGCAACTTGTCTACAATCAGATAGAATTAAGATCAATAAACAAAATTAATTCCTCCACATCCTCATGGGAACTAATGTACCGCTATTCCTCCAAGATGATTCCTTCTACTAGGAGAAGAGGGGGTAGTGTGAAAGGGAAACTACGATTCTAACAAAATAGTAAATACTACTATGCTAGATTTACTCATAGGCTGGTAAATGTTGCATCTACAATACAAAGAAATCAAAGAATTATAGCACTCAGACATAATAGTTGTATCAATGAAAAATCTGATGCATATAATCTATTTTTTGCTTCATCCTTCATAGAGACAGGGTTTCTTGATTAAATGATCTCATTCATTACTTGAAAGGCCTCCCACTGTCTTAAGACACTCTTCATGTCCACAAGATGCAAGCACTATTTTCATACCAAAGACTGTCTGAAGAGAGTCTTTAAGCACATAAAAGATCCATGTTAAAAGAGAGATGCATCCACTATTACTATGGCATTTAGATTACAAGCAATATATTTTCATGGAGAATAGACCTGTGACTGAGAAGTGACTATGGTTTCAAAAAGTAATGAAAAATAATAGAAAAAACATATTCAAATAGAGTAAAGGATAACAATGAATCAATGTTGCAAAATAGAGATAAATCATTGTTATAATAGTGGTATGGACAACATTAATGACAATGAATGAATAGGTAGATGTTGGCGAGAAGAATATGTCAAAAAGTATTGCCTTACTATAAACCATAGTGAAATTTATCTATGGAAGATCAAAATAGATATTATCAGACAAAGAGTGCATGTTAAGAAATTATGTTTAGATATGAAAAGAAGAATAATAAATATCATAAGCATGTTAAGAAAGGATGTTTAGTCTTCCAACTGTTAACATTTTTTAAAACTGAAGTGTTAGTCATTCAAAGAAGACAATTTAAAATGAATAATTCTAATGTTGAAAATCCACATACCTGCAAGTTGGAACAATTTCTTCCTCTACATCCCTAGTCCACAAGGACCATTCTATCTAAACTCTTGTAATAAGATGAACAGCATGCACCCTTCAAATTGTTGATGCAAAAGCTTCAGAAAGTCCAATGTATTTTAATTTCCTTTCTTCAACTAATTTCTTCATTTCTCCAATCTGTAATAGTTGCACAAGAAATAATAGTATAAAACAATAGTAATGCATATATTGAGATCTATCATCAAGGGGCCATATTTAGATAAGAATCAATAGAAGTGATTGCTAAACAATCAAATTTGTTAAGGCAATAAGAGGAAAAATCTTAAAGATAACTAGAGTATGAAAATTTAATTTTATGATTCTTAATAAAAATGAAAAGCCAAACATAAGGACATTTTCCCACCTGAAAGTTGAAACACTTGAAGAAAATATATGGTGTTCTAAGCAAGCAGTGAAAGCAAACTCAAACACCGTCTAATTCTCAAGCGAAGCATTAAAACTCTACTCTTCATCCTCTCCACCAAATAATTTTAAAAATAAATCACAAACCAAACATAAGAAAACATAAGAGTCCTTACTGTTGTGGTAGATGCAATTATCAGCCTCACTGTCCATCATAAGCAATTCATTGTTGTTGGCTCATCAAAGTAGCAGGTATATTTTAGTTACATGGTGAATAAAAATGATCAGGATAACCAAGAGATAGAATTGGTCCAAAAAAAATAAATGCCCATCCATGGGACTTCTTAAATAGAATGGAAGGATCTGCATGGCCTCTACAATACATCTTAGCAAGCAATCTCTAGGGAAGATTAACACATTAGTCCACAAAACATCATGATTTAGCCCAATGGAAAGATACTACAAACTCATAACACTATCTTGAAGCAACAACATGACTCACCTAATGTCAACTAAAACATTCTTTCACAGTTCAGAAATTTTGTTGATGATAGTTATACAACAACATGCAACATTTAACAACAAAAACATGTAGTTGTTACCGATTTTCGGTACCAGGATCAATCAGGTGGATTTGTTATGTTTTGAATGGATCAAGATAAATTCTTAGTTCTGTTGGATCGCATTCATATGCTTCAGTGATGTATTCTGAGTCCTAAAGATTGCATGCTTTAACGGGTTTTCACCAGTTTGTTCTGCTAGCACTGTCTTAGTTTTCCTTTGAATTTCTTGCCTTTGCTTTTCCCGGGCTTTCTTTGTTTAAATCCTGTATTTTGCCACGTAGAAGAAGTCAAAGCCTTTTGAAGTCATGCTTTATATCTAAATTGCCTTGTCACATCAGTTTTTGTTTTGTGTCTCCGAGTCGCGCGAGTGGGCGACAAGCGGCCAATCAAAGGTAATCGCGCAGTCGCGATGAGCTTATGAGTAGTTTTGATCTGTCCGCGAGTTGGCGATGAGCTATTTTGAAAAAGAATCGCGCTGTCATGATCTGCCTATGATTTTTTTTTTAAGTTGCGTGACTGAGCGGGTTCAGTGTTTTAAGTGTGAATCGCGCAGTCACGATGCCTTATGAAAGTCGGGTCATGAGCTCGCGAGTCAGCGACAAGTTCAAAGGAAAGGGATGGCGCTAAGTCGCTAAAAAATTATACTGTCTACCTCCTATTTTGCGACTGAGTGAGTCATGTTTAAAATCAAGTAGTCACCGACCCGCTCACTATTTTGTGTCAATGTTTTAAGTCGTGCGACTGCGTGACGAGGTCAAGTCATAGTGGTCGCCTAGTCACTTATGTTTTAACTCGTTTGTCTTTTGTAGAGCGAGTATGTGACGAGCTAAAAAAAGGGCACTCGTCGCTCAGTCACACAAGTATTTCTCGAAAGTCATAAGAGCTCGCGAGTATGCGACGAGCTAAACAAGGGATCCATCGCATAGTCCCGCAGGCAGCTTTCAAGGTTTATAAGGGTCTGCGACTGAGCGACCAAAGGAACCATTCAGCTTGTTGCTCAGTTGCTGCTATTTTTAGTGATCAAAAGGAGCCCGCGAGTGTGCAATTGGCAAGGAGGATAAGGTCATCGCTTAGTCGCCCGTCAGTAAAGGAAAAGGGGAGATCAGCTCGTGAGTGAGCGATGAGTTAGAGGAGAAAAGATGTCATGCACTCGCCGATCAACTCAGATAAAAGAAAAGGAACCTGTGAGGATGCGACAAGAAAAAAAGGAGGGTCATCGCACAGTCGCCAGACAATAAAGATAAAAGGAAGACAGCTCACGAGTAAGAGACTGAAAGGAAAAGGTGTGTCATCGCACGCTCGCAGTCAAGGGTAAGGTAAGATTTTAAGGCTCACGAGCTTGCGACTAAGGTAAGAAAAGATAGCATCGCTCACTCGCGCAGAGGACAAAAGCAGAGCATAGAGGCTGAGCGAGTAGGCGACAAGCAGGAAATGAGGAAAGAAGGTGCTACTTGCCGATTTCTACTGATTTCTGGGTAAATTATGTATAAGTCTGCGATTTTCATAGAATTTAAAATGTAATCAAAGGGAAGGATCAGATTTTTCAGAGACAGAAAGATTAGATATTTTCTCAGACGGTAGAAATCAGATATTTTACAGATAAAAGATCAGTTTTGAAAGGTCAGAAGATGCATTTTTGGGGCTGCAGAAAAGTTATTGCAATTCAGAGACTTTTGCGACTCTTCTAGAGGGATAAGACTGCTTCTATGAGGGAGTATTTATGTTGATATTTTTGGGATGACTTTTAGGGCTTAAACAGTGGCTGGACAGGCCAAATCCGATCCAGAAGTTATTGCTTTCAGAATGCAGTTGGCTTTGAAAATGCATAAATATGAGTTGAAGACTCATTGTTACCGGTTCTTCTTCCCTTTGGCTTGCTTTTTTGTAACTTTTTCTGAGTTCTTGATAGAAGCAAAGAGATTTTGTAACTCATTTTTGGGAAATATATAGATTTGTAACACCTTTGACTATGAAAGATAGCTTATGCCTTCCCTTATTAGTCTATTATTGTGTACTTAGTGATTGGTATAGAATTCTATGATGTTCTTTGTCCTTAATTTGTATCACATATCAGTGCCTTTATGTAGAATTTCATGCTTATTTGCAGGTTTTAAGTTGTGCTTAAGTCAAATTTTTCCCAAATTGTGAGAAATCTTTCTCCTTTAAAGGGATTGTCGTTATTGGCCTTCTTATAAATTGATTATGCAAATATTATGATTTAGTGGGGGTTGTGTAAGAAAGCTTAAATTACTATTTC